>QEOT01008203.1:126559-193494 GCA_003123785.1 Pterocarya stenoptera | reverse complement strand
TTTTTGTGTTGAAGATCATTTCTGTTTTTGTTTATTGTATTTTATTTGACTTGAAGCTGTTTTGTAAACAAAATTGTATTATGTTGACATGTGGATTTTCAGTACTCTGATATTGTATTAAACTCTGGTACTTAGTTATTTGACTTTACCGTTCCGCTGCGTATTTTATTGTACACGTGTTGCATTGCACACACTCAGCACATGTCGATGGGGTGCGTGACCGCGTTGTCATCATCCCGGGTGTCTCGATTTCCGTGTGTGTCCGTACATGGAAGTTGGGGGCGCCACATTCTTAGTGAGAGCATGGTTGATCACATGGTCAGTAGTCAAGTGTTTATTTTTAAAAACCATTTGATTTCTTCAAAACCAACATCCCCATGCAATCAAAAATAAGAATAATTCAAGTTTGTGAAGCTCTCAAATTTTCGCTTGGGATCGGATGAACATCTTAAGCGTCAGAACATGCAACAGAAGGTTACCTATCCCCGTTCATGACAAATAAAGATACAATGTGATGCCCTCAATCTCCACTTGGGATGGAACATATGGTTACATAACCCCGTACATGACAGTTAATATGCAATGCATCCTATAAGTGCAACTAGCAATATGCAATAATTGTAGCAGAAATACGGATGAAAATATAACTTATGCCAGAATAACTAAAAACATCCCAATGCATTAATGAGCATCATAAGTTCAAAGCCAAATCATAGCATAAACTTAGTACAACTAAGCATTAAAGTCTCCAAAGTTAAATCAACTGCTTCATGCGTTCTAGAGCATGAAGAACTAGGGCTATAAACATAAGGATCAAGTTCAGTCTCCTCTTGAGATCATGCTCCTCCTCAACTAGTTGGATCCAGGGCTCCATCTGATCCGTCCTCTTCGAATTCTGACACAACTCATATTATTCCAAATGGAATGATATTGGATCCACAAGGAGTGAGATTTATATGAAATCTCAATAAGTTAACAACCAACTTGCACAAAGATAACTTATGCATGAAGAATGATAAATATGAAATGCATGGAATGCAGCAAAATGTGCGTGTGTCTCTCATCCAAATTCCTTAACATTTTTAGAAAAATTGAGACACATATTTTTCTTTCAAGGAACATGTTTACTTCAACCGAAAAAAAAAAAAATCTCATTATAGCATTTCATCATTATTAATACTTCATAATTAATCATAACATCATAACGTGTGATATCATCACAGTTCCCCATGTGCACTATGAGTACCTGCTGGTGACCGTGGTACAACTTACGTTGAAATTACGTTTTCTTTAGACTCATTCTCAATGCATTGGTAATATAATATAGCATCGTAACATGTATACTTACCAGCATTAGGTGATATAACATTTGACTTCACTCCAGTGTTCTTTAAAAAGAAGCCTATTGACTGTTATTTGTCAACCCAGGAGTTACTACTACATTTTTAAATACTCCAGAGTAGACAGAGGAGTTTCACTAGGATAATTCCCCATCCTAGCTTTTGGGGTCATGTGACAAAAATCATTTTTTCATACTATGTTGAAAATAAAATTTCATGACATGTGCAGATATAGCAAACTTTTATGTGAAAATGACATTTATAGATGCAATATTCAAAAGTGGTGAAAATATCACATGTCATGTAAGTATGCACTCAATGTATCATGTAACATGAAATTTTATGCTAAAAATGATAATTGAAATATGAATGTGGCATTTATCAATCAATCATAAATAACTTATCAAGATGTAAGTTAGATGCCAACTTACAACTTCCTGAGTTTTGAAAAAAGTCGTAGCACCTAAAATCAAATTTATACTAAGTTATGATTAATATTACTATGCATGAGGTTCACAATCAAAGGCTTAAAAAAAATGGCTATTCACAACAATACCCTTAGACTTTCAATGGTCACTAAGGCCATAGTTTTTCACTAATTGCAATCGAATTTTAAATTTAACCAAATATCATGGATCTCATGTTTTTTATATTCTAAAACCATCCATACTCCTAGAATTGTAAAATTCAAAGTGGAACTAACTCAAACACTTTTAACCCTGGGGCACGCACTACAGTTGATGACATCATGTGCTTTCAACTATTTATCCCTATGAACACATGCTTAAGCAACTTTCTTTAATCACAAACAATTACTATAGTCCTTAATGATATGATAAAGGCCAATTCTTGGATAAGCAAGTTTATCCCAACACTTAATTATGGCTAAAAAGCTTAATCTTCATTAATCCTCCATTAATCATGTTTGATGTTCTTAGGGCAAATCATCAAGTTATACTTTCAAAACTTATCCAAAACATGCAAATTTTGTTCCTATCCCACAGAAGGTTTCTATATGCTTAATCATCAAGTCTAGGTAGAATAAAACAAGCCTCATGCCTTAATCACAAACTTACTAAAAACCTATGCATACTTTGATGATCAAAACAAGATAGAATTAAAACTTATCATGGCATGCTTTTACTAAAAATTCAAACATTCCATAATCATTCTAAAAATTTAATAAATCATATCAAAACTTACTTAAGACATGCCGTAGCTAAATTCCACTTAAAATAATTTAAACACCTAAACCATTCTTAATGATCCCAGTTTTGAATCAAGCATGGTATCATTTTCTAAATTCAACCAAAAATCACTCCAACACTTAAAAACTCAACTTGAAGTGGAAACTAAGATCTAGGAAAAGATTACTTACAAACTTCGTAGCCCACTCAAGCTCCTAGCTCAAGAACTCGCAAGACCAAGAACACTCAAACTCACTCACTTTTAGTTTTTCTCAAAACTAAGGGGGAAGATGGCTCTATGCTCAAGGGGGAGCTAGAGATGAGGTGTGGTAAAAATGATGGGGTGAAAAGGCCTTTTATAAGTGGCCAAGAGAGTGGAGGCATTGGCCTTGGTCCATGGGAATTGGTTGAGGTGGGAGGTGATAAAGGGCTGATTTTTTTTAGATTGTGATGCATCATTTGGTTTCACTTGTGTAGATTGAATAGTCCCCTAAAACCATAATGATTTCTTCACCACAGTTTTTACATTGCTCCTATAGATTTGGGTCAAGTCGTGGTGCAAAAGAGAGATGACGAAAACCATCAAAACCTCCCAAGGCGGCTGACGGGTTCAAGTGGTTTCCTTGGGCAAGATTGATCATCACTTTTGTCTCTTCTTCAAGGTTGAATTGTGTAGAGGTAAAATCATTTCTTGAAGCCTTTTTTAGGTGGTAGAAGGTGAATGGTTGCCGCCAAGTGAATCATAGAGGTGAAGTTCAAGAAGGTGATGCAAGGGAGTGGTTGCCAAATGGAGAGGTCTTGGATGCCTTTCAGTTTTTTGGTACCTTCTTTGGATGGAAGAACTTAGTCAAATGCTCATGATGGCCATGGGGCCTCTTGGGAATTGAGTGTTGCTGGAGGTGGCGTGGGGTGATGGCTCAGCCATGGCAAGAGGGTGGTTGAATCTCAACTAAACTGGTTCCCAACCAACTAGTCCCTTGGTGCAATTCGGTTTTGAGGTTTTGGTTTGGTTTTTGAAACCAAGTTTCGTCTAAGGCTTGGTCTGGGTTTAAAGGGTTTATAAGAGGTGTCTATGAACCATAGTACCCTTGAAAAAAATGAAAACAAATATTAGACTTAAGGGCAAAACAGTCCATTCACACAAATGACACACATGTGTGCCAATTGGTGGAATTTAGGGTTTGATATGTCATTTCCTTTAATGACATGTTGGGAGATTTATCTAGGGTATTAATACGGTCTAAGAGTGACGCAATTGAATAATTAAAACAAGAAAATTTCATATCAAAAGGTTAAAAAGGTTAAAAATGAAATTAAGCTTCAAAACATGGTTTAAAGATCACTAATCTTGGGTAAGTTGATTAATGGTCTTAACCAAATTTCAAAACTTAATTTGCGTATTTAGGGTATGATATGGGCTTAAGAAAACCCATGGTATGGTACATTGGGCTTTCAAATTGAAAAGGGAACTAAACAAAACAAGGCTTTGGGCCTTGTAGGCTTAAAAGAGCCATGAGTGTAGGTTAAGGGCTCATGGGCTTTTGGGCTTGAGTGAGAGGGGGGCCTTGTTTTCCAGATTATGAAGATTAAAAAGGCCTCAAGTCCACAAAGATAAGGCTTTACATGACTTGTCTTGACCTAATTGAGCCATGGGTCAAATCTACACCAAGTTTGGCCCAAAGGCTTTAAGCGTTCCTTATACTTGGGTCAAGGCTTTCTACTAAATCTTGAATTACTAAGAGGCTTGGTTTAAGGCTTCTAAGGCTTAGCTCATAAATGTACTAAAGGCCTTACAAGAATCACTAATGAGCTTGCTTCTATAACCCTTTATTTAATGATACTAAGTGCCATGGTTTAAACTAATCTAACTGTCAACATTAGAGTCAGTAAATAAAATAATCAAACAAAATAATAATAATAATAATATTTAAATCCCAAAATCATAAGCTTAATCTAGAGCATTTAATAGTTAATCTTAATGGTTAATTAGGCGGGGTGTTACATCCTCTCCCTGCTTAAACAAGAAATCGGGGCCAAAGTAAGACATGCAATAAGCAAAAGTTAAGTGTGACTCACCAACCATGCTAAAGCTTAGGACTCAATGGGGGTCTCTCATTGCCATCATCTAACATCTCATCCTGGGTGTGATAATAGTACTCATCGTCCTCTAAATCATAGAAAGTGTGAACTCTCTCCTCATGGCGTCTCCACTGCCTAAATTCCTTGTCCTCAAGCCAGGGGTTTCCCTCCACATGAAATCAAATGCGACTAGGGGAAGAGTCAGAAATATCTAATGTGTCGAGCGAAGTGGGGTCAAGAATAAGCAGTTCCTGCTCGATCTAGCATTGCTCGGCTGCCATCTGAGAGAGAGTTGATCTCATACGGCTTCTAAGCCATCTGATCTTAGTCTTTCCCATCTGACGGACGGGGTCATAAGGTTGACGCTCCTCATGTGGCAGTGCTTTCCTCTCTCCCATAATGGCCGAGGATGTGAGTCCTATGGTACTCCAGCCTCTCCTGCTGAGCCCAAAATGTGTTGACCATACAGTCTAGTTGTCTCTGTCTCTCTTCTTAGCTCTCAGCCTTTGAAGTTGACTGGGGGTCATATAAGTCCAACGGGCGATCCTGCCATCACCGACCATGGTGCAATTGAAAATGATGAGAAAGAATGCGGATCACACAACGAAATAACAATGGATGCCATGCATGAATGGTTGTGAATGACATGATGTGATGTCAAACAATTCTTAGGCCAAACAAATAGGGGTATTTGTTTCTCATGTTGGCTTCTTTTTCCCATGTGGCTTCCTCAACATCGTGATTCCGCCATAGAACCTTAATCAAGGGAATTTTTTCAATTCTGAAGCTCCTTTCCTTCCAATCTGTGACCTGAACAGGAACTTCTTTATAAGTTAGTTCAGATTGGAGCAAAATATCCCTCATATCAACAACTATTGGTATCTGTCCCTCGACGCTCTTCTTGAGGGAAGAGAAATGGAAGACATTGTGAATTCTTTGGAAGTTAGTGGGAAGATCCAGTCTATAAGCAACTACTCCTACTCTTTCAAGTATCTCATAGGATCTTACATATCTTGGACATAGCTTCCCCTGCTTTCCAAATCAAAAGACTCATTTCATGGGCGATACTTTGAGATACACCCAATTGCCAACTTTAAACTCGAGGGTCCTTCTTTGATATTCAACATAGCTCTTCTACCTATCTTGGGCAACCTTCATCCTTTCCTTTATTAGCAGGATTTGATTCTTCATTTCCTGAAGAATCTCTACACCATAAATTTTTCCTTCCCCTACTTCATCCCAGTATAAGGGAGACCTGCATTTCCTTCCGTGTAAAGCTTCTTAGGGTGCCATTGAATGGTGGCCTGGAAGCTATTATTGTAGGCAAACTCAATTAATGGTAAGAGCTTCTCCCAATCATCCTTTTCTTGCAAAACACATGCCCTCAGCATGTCTTCCAAAGTCTGAATTGTCTATTCAGTTTGCCCACCAATCTGAAGGTGATAGGCATTTCTAAATTTCAACTTGGTGCCTGAAGTGTCCTGAAGGCCTTGCGAAAAATGAGACGTGAAATGCGTGTCCCTATCTTATACAATCGTTTTTGGAACTCCATGTAGTCACACTATTTCTAATACAAATAGCTGAGTTAACTTCTCTATAGGGTCAGTATTTTTCACTACCAAAAAGTAAGCACTTTTCATTAAGCGATCGACCACGACCCAAATAGAGTTATTTCACTTCGAAGTTCTTGGTAACCCGATTACAAAGTCTATGGATATGTCCTTCCATTTCCATTCTGGGATTAGAAGTGGTCGTAATTCTCCGGCAGCTCTGCTTTGACTGTTCTACAAACCGAGCATCTATTAATATACTCTGCTACATCTTTCTTTAAGCCTTCCCATCAAAAGTGTTGCTTCAAATCTTGATACATCTTTGTGCTTCCTAGGTGAACCGTTTATAGAGTCTGATGTGCTTCCCTTAATATCTTCTCCTTGATCTCCTGATCAGCTAGAGTAACCTTTCAGTCTTGATAGTACAACAATCCATCAACTCTGAGGGTCAAACATTTTGGTCCCTCCTTTTGTTCTACCTTCTGCCTGACTTCTGTCCATCTGGGATCCTTCATCTATTGCGTTTTCACCTCCTCCCCTTCCACAGGTACAATTTCTTGTACTACGGTTAGGGATGCCTCAGCAGGAAGATCCTTGATCAACAGACTTCTCATGTTGTGTATAAAGGACTCTACTTCCATGGCGAGGCCTGTGGGATCATCCTTTTGCTCTTCATACTCAGTGCATCTGCGTCTATATTAGCCTTGCCAAGGTGATACTTGATTTCACATTGGTAGTCGCTAATAGTTTCCAGCCACCTTTTCTGTCTCATATTTAAATACTGCTGGTTGAATAAGTACTTGAGGCTTTTGTGATCGGTGTAAATTTCACCTTTTGCACCATACAAGTAATGCCTCCAAATCTTTAATGCGAAAACTACGGCGGCTAGTTCCAAGTCATGGGTGGGGTAATTCTGCTCATGGTTCTTCAGTTCTCGTGAAGCGTAGGCGACAACCCGATCTTCTTGCATGAGCACACATCCAAGTCCTGATTTGGATGCGTCACTAAAACCACATAGGGCTTATGGGGTTCAGGTAGGGCTAGCACTAGCACGATTGTGAGCCTTTCCTTGAGTTCCATGAAACTCTGCTCACACTTCTCTGTCCAAATATACTTAGCGTTTTTCGTAGTTAGGGTAATAAGGGGTCCTAATTGCTAGGAGAATCCTTCCATAAATCATTTATAGTAACCAGCTAGTCCTAGGATACTCTGCATTTTGTGCACATTGGTCAGACGCTTCTAGTTTACCACGACTTTGATCTTGCTAGGATCAACTGATACTCCTTGGCTTGAGATTACGTGCCATAAAAATTTTACCTCCCTGAGCCAAAACTCACATTTGCTGAATTTGGCATACAACCGATGTTCTTTCAGCCTTTCTAGTGCCAAACAAAGATGCTGCTTGTGGTCTTCTTCGTTCCTTGAGTATATCAATATGTCATCGATGAATACGACAACAAAGCTATCCAGGTAGGGCCTGAATACTCTATTCATCATATCCATGAATCAGCGGGGGCATTGGTTAGATCAAAGGACATCACTAAGAATTTATAGTGACCGTATCTAGTCTGAAATGCCGTTTTGGGGATATCCATCTCCCTAATCTTGAGCTGATGGTAACCAAACCTTAAGTCTATCTTTGAGAACACAGATGCTCCTTGTAATTGATCTAACAGGTCATTGATACATGGTAACGGGTACTTGTTCTTAACTGTTGCTTTGTACAATTCTCTATAATCAATGCACTTCCTTAACTATCCATTCTTCTTCTTAACAAACAGAATTGGCGCTCCCCAAGGTGATGAACCAGGTCGAATAAAGCCCTTCTCTAGTAGCTCGTCTATCTGCTCCTTTAGTTCTTTCAGTTCTAGAAGGGCCATGCAATAAGGAGCTTTATGGACAAGGGCTGCAGTGGGCTCTAGCTCTATAGTGAACTATGTTTCTCTATAAAGGGGTAATCCAAGTAGATCGTCAGCGAAAACCTCAAGATATTCCTCAACTATAGGTATCTCTTGAATCTCCTTGCTACAACCATAATCCTCCACTATGAATGCTAAGTAGGTTGTGGCACCACTCAATGCACTTCCTCGCTTGCAATGTTGAAATTAGAAAGGGGGTGGCCTTCATAGTCCCTACAGTATGACAAATTTGCCCACCTATGGGTGAATCGAAGATTATCTCCTTGTTCCAGCAATTTATCCTAGCACTGTGTTTGGATAACCAGTTCATTTCTAGTATAATGTCGAATCCTAGCTGGTCGAAGATGATCAAGTCAGCTTCCATGAATCTCTCTCCCAGGGTTAATAGATAGTTTTTCAACATGTGAGTATAGGCGATCGTGCTTCCATCAGAAATTGACACTACTATAGCTTGAGGTAATGTCTGAGTCGGCAGGTTACACGTGCGTGCAAACGCTGTGGACACAAAAGACCTTGTAGCGCTAGAGTCAAACAAAGCGCAAGCCGTGTATTCGTATAATGTGATTTTACCTAAGGTGTAATCAACTACTAAGTACTAAGCAGTTATTTAAAAAAAAAAAAAAACTAATTTCTAAGGAGGGGTTTTAAAAGAAAAATACCTATGATGACTCCTGTCTCTTCCTCCTTAGGTATCTCCTCGTTGATTTCTCCAGGGGTGATGGCATACACATGAGGTTGAAAAGGTGGCCTCTATTTGAGCCGATTGTTAGAAGTGTTCTTTCCACCTTGTGCATTCTAAGGGCACTCCTGAATCATGTGTCCTGGCTGGTTGCATAAAAAACATACTCCTAATCCCATTCGACATTGTCCACCATGATTCTTTCCACACTTCTTGGAGGTAGCAAATGGGGCTGTCATAATGCTTTTGCCCTTCTTGGCTCCTTGGATAATCCTTCTTTTGGCATTATTCCCTCTTGTAGAGAAGGAAGAAGTCCTCATTCGCTCAAGGTTAATCTGGGCTATATCTTTTATAATGCATGATTATGGAAATAGAGAACGTTGGGGAGTTTTGTTAGTAACGGTGTCATGTGCTTTGCAATTGCTTATCACATAGCTTAGATTATCCGACTTTTATTATTTTTCCGCTGCTATATTATTGCATACTGTTAGTGTACTTAGGTGCATAGCATATTATCTATCATGTACGAGGGGTGTGTAGCCATGTGTTACATGTCCCGGTGTTTCAGTCACTATCCAATCCCAAGCTGGGCTGGGGGCACCACACCAATGTTCATGCTAAACTGGAGACCTCTCAACAAAGTCATTGCATTAACATTTTCTAGTTCAAAAAACTCATGTTCAACTCTGTTGAGGGCCATAACTACATCACCCAATGAATTCCAACACCTGTCTTGTTATAATCAAAGAACAATACCCCATCGATGTTTAACTTAAATCAATTTTCTGGTGGAGGTGACCACCTATACTCAGATTTTTGGGTGACTCCCTGTTGTTGCAAACCAGTGACAGACTTGTGTTTCTGAGAAAGAGCAAAAGAGATAACATGTTAAGGATGTAAGCAAATCTTATCATTAATCATCTTATTCCTCCTATACCATATCCATTGCAGAAGATAAAAAAGTACTGAACTAGTGAATTCGCTGCAAACCAGGAAACTTTCTCACCCAGAAGTCATGAACAAAGGGACAGAAAAGCAAAACATGTCCCTGGTCCTCTACTAGATGTTGACAAAAACAATAATTAGATTCCACATTAATTTTTCTACTAATCAGATTGGCCTTTGTAGGAAGGGAATCCTTAAAAGCTCACCATGCAAATACTTTCACCTTCTTAGGTACTTTCAGATTTCACAATGCATTCCAAAACTTCTTAAGACAACCCCCATTTGATGACTCCCCTTGATTAGAAACTGCAAGTGATTTAAAAAACTTGTAAGCACTCTTGACATTGAATAGACCAGCTTTCTCGTGCTCCCAAATCCACTTATCTAGATCACCTAAGGAACTAGGATGCAGCTTCAGCAACCTTTGGATTGAAGAGAGATCTTACCATTGAGATATTCCACCAATGTGTATTTCTGTCTAACAGGGATGCAACTTGGCCATCCAACCTATTTAAGTCCATCTGTTGCATGTTGCTTGAACACAAATCCTTCCTCAGATCTCGAAATCCAGGTATCCAAACATCATTCAGTATATGTATTGCAGTCTCATTCTCAATACTCCACCTGCCCGTTTTAAGGAGCAAGTTTTTTGCCTCCCAAACTCCTCTTCAAGCATAAGATGGATTTCCACCTAGAGAGGCAGTAAAAATGTCATCGTTGGAAAAATATCTTGCTCCATAGATCTTGTGAAACAAACTCTCATTGTTCTGTAAAAGCCTCCAGCTTTGTTTTGCCAACATAGCCATGTTAAAAAACCTCAATTCCTTGAATCCTAATCCCCCAACAGACTTAGATGGACACATTTTTTTTTCCAGTTAACCCAATGCACCTTTCTCTCTTCATTTTTTTACCCCCACCAAAACTTGGGCATCATACCCTAATTTCTAAGCAAAGCTGATTGGTAGTTTCAAACAACTCATAGCATAAGAAGGAATAGCCAGAGCCACTACCTTAAGTAGGATCTTCCTACGACCTTGAGAGAACATATTACCCTTCCAACCTGGTAGTTTCAACCAAACCTTGTGTTTGCAGCAAAAGCACTTGTTTTAGACTTCCCAACCAGAGGTGGCAAACCTAAGTATTTCTCATACTGGTTGACTTGAGAAGTACCCAACAAATCCATGACTGCCTTCTACTTAGCAGCATCAACATTCTTACTGAAGATCATTGCAATTTTTTCTTGATTTATAAGTTGACATGATGCCTCTTCATACTATTTCAACAAATCTAATAATTTGAGATTAGTTTCTTCATTAGCAGCACAGAAAATAAGGCTATCATCTACAAATAACAGGTGAATCAGTCTTGGGGCCGCTTGACAAATTTGAATACCACACACTAATTTAGGCACAGTAACATCCCTTAGTAAACTGATTAAGCCCTCTATGCACAAAAGAAATAAGAGAGAGATGGGATCTCCTTGTCTCAATCCTCTTGAGGGCACAATATGACTAGTAGGGGAACCATTAATGATCATTGAGAAGGAAGCACTTGCACACACCTCATCACAAGTTGAATCCATTTCTCATGAAAAAACAGTTTTCTCATAACAAAAGCAAGAAAGGATGGTTCAACCCTATCATAAGCTCTAACTTAAGGGACATAAAACCTTTTTTACCTCTCTTTTTTCTCCTCAAGTAATGGAGTACTTCATAAGCTACAAGGACATTATCTGCTATCAATCTTCCAGGTAAAAAAGCAGATTGAGTGTCTGAAATCACATAGGTAGTACTAACTTGATTCTATTTGCAACAACTTTAAAAATTAGCTTATATATGACATTACATATGTTAATTGGTCTAAAGTCAGTGACCTTTATCGGATGTTTCTTCTTAGGGACCAGTGTTAATTAGTAAAATATATTACTTTTGCAACATCTGTTAATGACTAACATTTCTCTACGGAGGAGGATGCTTTCGCAGGGAAGGGCGTGCTGCTTCACCTCCTGTGAGTGATCTTTGCCAGCAAACGTCCAATAAAGGTCCAATGGAAAGGTGACGCATGGACAAGGTTTGAACCCAACGCCCATCAATTCCAAAATCGTCGTGGGTCATGCGATATGCGACAGTAAATGAAGATGGGTAGCAGAAGAGACGTGGAATATTCAACCAGTACCACCCCTGAATATGGGGGATCAACTCACCAGGTTTGAAAACTCCTACATGGCCTTGAATGATCAAAATATGGAAATATTGTTGGGATATAAAAGGCCTGATGGGAGAAAAATACAAGAGTATGGCCCAATCTCATTAGTAGGCAAGACTAGGCAAAGAGGGTAGTACAATTGGGTTTTGCAAGATGGCAATAGGAGAATCTAAGGGCGTACCTAAATGGTGTAGTTGAGCAACCAAGCCGTCACTGTTGTCAACAATTAGGAGATTAAACATTATAAAAGTTGTGGCATGAAACATTACCCCGGTTTGGTCTGGGCTTAATCTACCACATTACAGTGACTGATTGTCTACACGTGCCCCACCACGTTACTCTCTAGCCACCAATCTACTGCTACGAAGTGGAACCGTGACAAAAATATTGGCATGTGATCCTCAAGCTCGGCTTGTCCAGTGTGTGGTTACCACGCGCCACCTTGTCAAAATGTATCCAACAGCTACATACATCTTACCAGTAGTTTTGTCATCCCAAGATCTTTTAGCTCTGATCCACCACATCTCACTATTACCAGTGCATGGACTCCACATGCCATCACAGGCACTGTGTGAAGAAACGTCAGCAGTGGTCTAGGCCAATCGATGTTGGTCTTCTTACTATATTCTCACTTTCCCTAACCAAAGATCTCGAGGCAAGAAATACGAGTCTCTTCTGTGAACATTTCGAGACAACAAACTACAATGCACCAACAATACCCACTGCCTCCAACATTACAAACACAGTTTGCACAACTGTGCGAAATGTAAAAAAAACTGTTATTTAAGATGGTGTCCTCTTTGCAGGGAATGGATGGGGACCAAGTTTGTGGTCTTAAAATTCGATTTTTTTTTCCACTTTTGTACTGTGTTTGTTGTAGCGGAATATTTGTTGAGAAATCTCACCTTCTCCTCACGTACCTTGATTTTCTTATATTAATGAAATGTATGCTTGATTAGGAAAAAAGAAACACAAGAAGCAACATAAATCCAATCTGGCATGGCAAGGAGAACAACGATAAAATGTAAATGAAGGCGGATTCTCACAGTTAATGAAGAAGCGACATAAATCCAACCTGGCAAGGGGGAACGACGATGGGCATAATAAGTGAAACCATGTTAAATACAATTACTTCAAGTCAAATTGTTACGTTGAATGTTATCCCAATAGTGGGAAGGATCTTCTGTAAATAACCCTCCAATTGCCTTCGGGCCCGAATGGCATCACCCCTAGTTAATAACCCCTTCTGTTTATCATCTTCTTCAAATATGTGCTCAAACAACCTATCTTACCATTAAAGCAATAAAAGCTGGCCTTACCTGAGGGCATTGGGCAGTGCATCAGCCCACCCGTACATGGGCTTTAAGACTTTGCAAAGACCTATGTTTTTGGCAAACACTAACTCAATCTTCTAGGTATTAACAGCCAGCCATCCTGACATAATTGCGTATTAGCAAGCCCATCAAGCAACCAAGAATCATTACTAGGTGTTCGAGAACATTATCAACACATAATAATGCCCAGAACACAGATCTCTCGACAGTCATGGACCACAAATCCATGGGTGCTAAGCCTGGAATATTAGATTTCCCTCCGAGCTTAAAAATGCACCAATTGTAAGACAACCAATATCATTTCGTGACACATTTCTAATGCAGGTTTGCTTAATTTGGATCCTAGCTATAAAACGAGTTATTCAATCAACATTGAATCGTCCAGGTTGATCAGATCCACAAGCCAACACAAAGGAAATAAAAAGGGAAAAAATAAAACTGCAAAGACACCGTCACAAGACAATCTTTAAGGATAGACAGAACAAACTTCCACCACCACCAGCAGAACATACTACTACTATACTCCCCGTAAAGATAGATGAAAATCATGATTAAAGGAAACTAGGAGGCCGCCCATCACATTGTCCCCTGCCTCCTTTTCTTTTTTGGGTTATAGGAAAAGATTATTTTCACTAGGGTTTTTAATGGAGGCAGAATGATCACTTAGCCATCATCACCTTGACAAACTCCTCATAGTTTATCTGGCCATCACCATCAACGTCAGCCTCCCTGATCATCTCATCCACTTCTTCATCAGTGAGCTTCTCCCCAAGATTGGTCATCACGTGGCGCAGCTCAGCAGCAGAGATGAACCCATTCTGATCCTTGTCAAAGACCCGGAATGCCTCTTTAAGCTCCTCCTCCGAATCGGTGTCTTTCATCTTCCTGGCCATGAGGTTTAGGAACTCAGGGAAGTCGATGGTGCCATTGCCGTCGGCATCGACCTCATTGATCATGTCCTGGAGTTCTGCTTCAGTTGGGTTCTGGCCCAGCGACCTCATCACAGTCCCAAGCTCCTTGGTAGTGATGCAACCTGCTCAATCATAAACTTCAAATTATTCTTGTCATAGAATCAACCAGCAAACTCACAGAGGCAAACTTGCCAACCATACACACACGGCTGTCTGAAATAAAACAATCATTTTATCCACGTGATGGAAATGAGATTAGCAAGAAAGCCAATCGTATAAAATGGAAGAAAAAAAAAACGAAAATTTTAAACAGTTCCACTTATTTTTTTATCTCAAGGACCAAACAGGATAAATTTTGTTGACCAAGTATATCTCAATAACTCACAAAAACCGTGTAGTTGAATATCTCATCAGTTTATGTATGCATAACATCACGCCCGTGAGCGTGTTGTTGTAAAAAAAATGTATTATAGAAAACAGGAAATGAAGAATATCTGTAAAAATGAAAACATGCAGCAAGAACAAGACAGATCAGTCTCTTCAGAATTTTCGAACGTTGCTAATTTAACAATAAAACGCAAAACAACAAATTTCGACGGCATAGGAACAACATGCAACACCCCAGAACGGCAGATCTCATGTTCCTATAACCGCATGATCTTTACAAAATAGTGTGAAATGAAGAACAAACGCATAGTTTCCAAGAAATGAACATATGATTGATAGCAACTTTATTCCTCGTCTAAAGAACATTGCCAAAGTGTAGGGTGACTGAAACCTTTAAGAAATTTTCTTTCTTCCTTGTCTTCCAAACAATAAACACATCTGAGATTCAATTTCCTACCTCGTTGATCTCTTTTCTTCCCACCCAATTTCTTTCCCCCAGCAAGTAAACGGTGAATAATTATCAGTTCATACACGGTATCCAGAAAGGAAAACATAGAGCAACGAAGAGAGAGGAATCCTTGGATGCAAATAAAACTTAAGGTTTAGAACCATGGAACCGCGTAAAATTAAGGTAAAAAGAATAAAGAATAAAAGAATACAAAAAATGGTAGAGACATGATACAAAAGCGCAGAAAAAATCCATATAAATCCTTAGAAAAACGAACTAGTCCATAAGAACTAGATCTGACACACAAACCAAAAAGAAACAGCCTCCAGATTCATCAACACGGCAGAGATACAGAGAGAGACGGACCGTCGCCATCCTTATCGAACAAGCTGAAGGCCTCCTTGAACTCAGAGATCTGGTCGTCGGTGAGTTGGTCCGCCATTCTTCTTCTCCTCCCTTCTCGAAAATTCGCCGCTTGCTTTTGTCTTTTTCAAAGGCCGAGAATATAATATATCTAATGAACAAAGAGAGAGTAAAGAGGTGGAACTGGAACTGCAAAGAGAGAGCAACTTTCTTCTCGAGGAATATTTCATTAGTAACCCTTATGTTTTGTACTCTTAGAGTCTAGATCCACATTTTATTTTATTTTTTAACAATATATTATTACAAGTTCTTTTATTCAAACTCAATTTTACTCTTGGAGATGTTATGTAAAATTTGTGAATAGTAATAAAATAAATTATGAATAGTAATGAAATAATTTGAGTTAACATATTTTATTAGATTTTGAAAAATGAGAGAGAAAAATTTAAATAAAAATATTAAAAAATTAAAATATTATTAGAATATAATTTTTTAATATTATTATTATTTTTATATCAAAATAGCTTTATTAAGAAAACCCACGATCAAATGTTTATCAGTCTAAAAGACTTGAGAAATAAACACTAAGAATGACTCGACCATACAAAAATATCACCTACACTCCAAACATATCTAGCAAGCTTATGAGCTGCTTCATTATCTATTTTGCCCACATGTTGAATTGTGCATCTTGAGAATTTATGCTTTAGTCCCCAAATATCTTTTGTGAGATTGTCCAGCAGTGCTCTTGATTCACCAACTCCTTGGATTTCTTGGATCGTCAAAAGAGAATCACTCTCTAATAAGCTCATGTAGTCAAAGGTAAGAATACAGCTACAAACCCTTTGGCATTGCTAGAAGCTCTATTTATGTGGGCTCATTTACTGTTTTTTCCTTTTTGGTTGCTGTAGTTATAACTACCCCGTGACTATTGCGAAGGATGATCCCCACACCTGTATATTGTTCGTTATGAAACATAGTTCCATCCAAATTTAATTTCATGGCATCTTGTGGTGTAGGTCCCATCTACGGCACCTCTTGATAATTCCTTAGAGAGAGCATGGTTGATCACATGGTCAGTAGTCAAGTGTTTATTTTTAAAAGCCATTTGATTTCTTCAAAACCAACATCCTCATTCAGCAATCAAAAAATAAAGAATAATTCAAATTTGTGACGCTTTCAGATTTTCGCTTGAGATCGAATGGATATCTTAAGTATCGGGACATGTAACAGAATGTTACCTGCCCCCGTTCATGACAAATAAAGATACAATGTGACGCCCTCAACCTACGCTTGGGATGGAATAGAAACTTAAAGCGTCGAGATATGTAATACAAGATTACATACTCCCGTACATGACAGTTAATATGCAATGCATCTTATAAGTACACAGTATGCAATAATTACAGCAGAAATAAGGGTGAAAATATAACTCATGCTAAAATAACTAAAAGCATCATAATGCATTAATGACCATCATAAGTTCAAAGCCAAATCGTAGAATAAACTTAGTACAACTACACATTAAAGTCTCTAAAGCTAAATCAACCGTTTCATACATTCAAGAGCATGAAGGACTAAGGTTATAAGCATAAGGATCAGGTCTAGTATCCTCTCAAGGTCAGACTCCTCCTTAATTAGTTGGATTTAGGGCTCTATCTAATTCGTCATTCTCAAATCTTGACACAACTTCTATCATTCCAAGTTGACTGATAGTGGGTCCACAAGGAGTGAGATTTACATAAAATCTCAGTAAGTTAACAACCGACTAGCACAAAGATAAATTATGCATGAAGAATGATAAATATGAATTCCATAGAATGCAGAAAAATGTATGTGTGTCCCTATCCAGATTCCTTAACATTTTTAGAAAAATTGAGAAACATATTTTTCTTTCAGAGAACATGTTTACTTCAACCGAAAAAAAAAATCCTCATAACATTTCATCATTATTAGCACTTCATAATTAATCATAACATCATAACGTGTGGTATCATCACAGTTCTCCATATGAACTATGAGTACCTGCCAGTGATCGTAGTACAACTCACGCTGAAATTACGTTGTCTGCAGACTAATTCTCAATGCATTGGTAATACAAGATAGTAGTATAACATGTACATCCACTAACATTAGGTGGCATAAAATATGAGTTCGCTCCGGTGTTCTTTAAAAAAAAACTCATTTGAAGCTCATTGATTGTTCTTCGTTAAGTCAGAGGTTACCACTCCATTCTTAAACACTCCAGAGTGGACAGTGGAGTTCCACTACGATAATTCCTCATCCTAACCTTTGGGGTTGTGACAAAAACCATTTTTTCATGCTATGTTGAAAATAGAATTTCATGATATTTGTAGATGTAGCAAGCTTTTATGTAAAAATGACATTTATAAATGCAATATGCAAAAGTAGTGAAAATATCACATGTCATGTAAGTATGCACTCAATGTATCATATAACATGAAATTTTATGCTCAAAATGATAATTGAAATATGAATGTGGCATTTATCAATAAATCATAAATAACTTATCAAGATGTAAGTTAGAGGCCAACTTACCACTTCCTGAGTTTTGAAAAAGGTCGTAGCGGCTAAAATCAAATTCATATTAAGTTAGTATTAATACTACTATGGATGAGGTTCACAATCAAAGGCTTAAAAAAATGGGTATTCACAAAAATATCTATAGACTTTCAATTGCCACTAAGGCTCTAGTTTTTCACTAATTGCAAGTGAATTCTAAATTTAATTAAATTTCATTGACCTCATATTTTTGATATTCTAAAATCATGCATACTCTTAGAATTGTAAAATTCAAAGTGGAACTAGCTTAAACACCCCCAACCCGTGGCATGCACTCTAGTTGATGCCATCATGTGTTTTCAACTATTGATCCTTATGAATGCATGCGCAACTTTCTTTAATCACAAACAATCACTATAGTCCTTAATGATATGATAGAGGCCAAATCTTGGATAAGCAAATTCAACCCAACACTTAATTATGGCTAAAAGCATTAATCTTCATTAATCCTCCATTAATCAAGTTTGAGGTTCTTAAGGCAAATCATCAAGGCATGCTTTCAAAACTTATTCAAAACATGCAAATTTTGTTCTTATCCCAATCAAAAGGTTTCTATATGCTTAATCTTCAAGCCTAGGTGGAAATAAAACAAGCCTCAAGCCTTAATCACAAACTTACTAAAAACCTATGCATGCTTTGATGATCAAAACAAGATAGAATTAAAACTTATCATGGCATGCTTTTATGAAAAATCAAACCTTCCATAATCATTCTAAGACATTAATTAATCATATAAAAACATACTTAAGACATGCCATAGCTAAATTTCGACTTAAAACAATTTAAACACTTAAACCATTCTTAATGAACCATATTTTGAATTAAGCATGGTATCGTTTTTCTAAATTCAACCAAAAATCACTCAACACTTAAAACCTCAACTTGACATGGAAACTAAGATCTAGGAAAAGAATACTTACCAATTCCGTAGCCCACTCAAGCTTCTAGCTCAAGAACTCACAAGAACTTTCAAGAACACTCAAACTCAGTTACTTTTAGTTTCTCTCAAAACTATGGGGGAAAATGGCTCTCTATGCACAAAATGGAGCTGGAGATGAGGTGTGGAGTAAATGAGGGGGTGAATGGGCCTTTTATAGGTGGCCAAGAGGGTGGAGGCGTTTGGCCTTGGTCCATGGGATTGGTTGAGGTGGGTGGTGGTAAAGGGCTGATTTTTTTAAAATTCTAATGCATCACTTGGTGTCACTTGTACAGAGTGAATAGTCCCCTAAAACTACCATGATTTCTTCACTACAGTTGCTACATTGCTCTTATGGATGTTGGTCAAGTCGTGGTGCAGAAGAGAGATGAGAAAACCATAAAAAATCACCCAAGGGGGCTAACGGGTTCAAGTAGTTTCCTTGGGCTAATTTGATCATCACTTTTGACTCTTCTTCAAGGCTGAATTGTGCAGAGGTAATGTCACTTCTTGAAGCCTTTTTCAAGTGGTAGAAGGTGAATGGTTGCCGCCAAGTGAAATATAGAGGAACAGCTCAAGAATGTGATGCAAGAGAGGTGGTTGTCGAGTGAAGAGTCTTGGATGCCTTTCGGTTTTTTGGTGACTTCTTTGGGTGGAAGAACTTAGTCAAATGCTCATGATAGCCATGAGGACTCTTAGGGATTGGGTGTTTCTGGAGGTGGTGTGGGGTGGTGGCTTAGCCATGGCAAGAGGGTGGTTGAATCTCAACCAAACTGGTTCCCAACCAACTAGTCCCTTGGTGCAATTCGGTTTTGGGTTTTGGTTTGGTTTTTGAAACAAGGCTTTGGGCCTTGTAGGCTTAAAAGGGCCATGAGTGTGGATCATGGGCTTTTGGGCTTGAGTGAGTGGGGAGACTTGTTTTCCAGATTATGAAGGTTAAAAAGAGGCCTCAAGTCCACAAAGATGGGGCCTAAAATGGCTTGTCTTGACCTAATTGAGCCATGGGTCAAATCTACACAAAATTTGGCCCAAAGTCCTTAAGCCTTCCTTATACTTGGGCCAAAGCTTTCTACTAAGTCTTGAATTCCTAAAAGGCTTGGTTTAAGGCTTCTAAGACTTGGCCCATAAATGTCCTAAGGTCCTAAAGGCCTTACTAGAATCACTAATGAGCTTTCTTCTCTAACCTTTTGCTTAATGATACTAAGTGCCAAGGTCTAAACTAATCTAATTATCAACATTGAAGTAAGTAAATAAAATAATCAAACAAAATAATAATAAAACAATAATAATAATAAATATTTAAAGCAAAAAATCATAAGCTTAATCTAAAGCGTTTAAAGGTTAATTCTAATGGTTAATTAGGAGGGGTTTTACATCCTCTCCCCCGTTAAAACAAGACATGCAATAAGCAAAAGTTAAGTGTGGCTCACAAACTATGCTAAAGCTTAGGGCTCAATGGGGGTCTCTCATTGCCATTATCTAACGTCTCATCCTGGGTGTGGTAATACTCATTGTCTTCTGAATCATAGAAAGTGTTAACTCTCTCCTCAAGGCATCTCCATTGCCTAAATTCCTCATCCTCAAGCCAGGGGTTTCCCTCCTCACAAAAACAAATGCGACTCGGGTAAAAGTCAGAAATATCTGATGTGTCAAGGGTTGTGGGGTCAAGAATAAGCAGTTCCTCCTCGACCTAACGTTGCTCAGCTGCTAGGCGCAACTTAGATTGATATGGCATAACTAAGAGAGTCGATCTCATACGGCATCTAAGCCATCTAATCCTAGTCTTTCCCATCCAACCGACGGGGTCATAAGGCTAACGCTCCTCATGCGGCAGTGCTCTATCCAAACGGATGCTACCTCTCCCATAATGGTCGTGGATGTGAGTCTTATGGTACTCCAGGCTCTCCTGCTGAGCCCAAAATGTGTTGGCCATACGATCTAGTCGTCTCTGTCACTACTCAGCTTTGAGCCTCCGAAGTCGACTGGGGGTCATATTAGTCCAACAAGCAATCCTATCATCACCAGCCATGGTGCAACTGAAAATGACGAGAAAGAATGCGGATCACACAGCGAAATAACAATGGATGCCATGCATGAATGTATGCGAATGCCATGATGTGATGTCAAACAATTCTCAGGCCAAACAAATAGGAGTATTTGTTTCTAATGTCGGCTTCTTTTTCCCATGTGGCTTCCTCAATATCGTGATTCCGCCACAAAACCTTAACCAAGGGGATTTTCCAATTTTGAAGTTCCTTGTCATTCCAATCTGTGATTTGAACAGGAACTTCTTCATAAGTTAGGTCATGTTGGAGCGAAATATCCCTTGCATCAACAATTGTTGGTATCTGTCCCTCGAAGCTCTTCTTGAGGGAAGAGACATGGAAGACATTGTAAATTCCTTGGAAGTCAGCGGGAAGATCCAGTCTATAAGCGATTGCTTCTACTCTTTCCAATATCTTGTAGGGTCCTACATATCTTGGACTTAGCTTCCCCTTCTTTCCAAATCGAAAGACTCCTTTCCAGAGCGATACTTTGAGATAAACCCAATTGCCAACTTTGAACTCGAGATTCCTTCTTCGATGTTCGGCATAACTCTTCTACCTATTTTGGGTAGCCTTCATCCTATCCTATATTAGCTAGATTTGATCCTTCATTTCTTAAAGAATCTCTGCACCATAAATCTTTCCTTATCCTACTTCATCACAGTATAAAGGAGACTTGCATTTCCTTCCTTATAAAGTTTCGTAGGGTGCCATCTAAATGATGGCCAAGAAGCTATTATTGTAGGCAAACTCACTTAATGGTAAAAGATTCTGCCAATTGTAGGCAAACTCAGCATGTCTTCCAAAGTCTGAATTGTTCGTTCATTTTGCCCACCAGTCTGTGTGTGATAGGCACCACTAAATTTCAACTTGATGCCTTGAGATCCTAAAGCCCTTGCCAAAAAAGAGAGGTGAAACGATACAATCATTTTTGGAACTCCATGTAGTCGCACAATTTTTTATACAAATAGCCGAGTTAACTTCTCCATAGGGTCGGTATTTTTCACTGCCAAAAAGTGAACAATTTTCGTTAAGCGATCGACCACGACCCAAATAGAGTTATTTCCCTTCGAAGTTCTTGGCAATCCAATTACAAAGTCCATGAATATGTCCTCCTATTTCCATTCTGGGATTGGAAGTGACTGTAATGCTCCAGCGGGTCTTTGATGCTCTGCTTTGATTGTTCTACAAACTGAGCATCTATTAACTTACTCTGCTACATCTTTCTTTAAGCCTTCCCACCAAAAGTGTTGCTTCAAATCTCGATACATCTTTGTGATTCCTAGGTGAGCCGTTTATAGAGTCTAATGTGCTTCCCTTAATATCTTCTCCTTGATGTCCTAATCAGCTGGAATAACCTTTCGGTCTTGATAGTACAATAATCCATCAACTCTGAGGGTCAAACCTTTTGGTCCCTCCTTTTATTTTACCTTTTACCTAACGTTTGTCCATCTGCGATCCTTCATTTATTCCTTTTTCCCCTCCTCCCATTCCATAGGTACAATTTCTTGTACTATGGTTAGGGATGCCTTAGCAGGAAGATCCTTGATCAACAAACTTCTCATGTTGTGTAGAAGGGACTCTACTTCCATGGCGATGCCTGTGGGATCATCCTTCTACGTCTTCCGACTCAGCGCATCCGCCACTATATTAGCCTTGCTAGGGTGACACTTGATTTCACACTAGTAGTCGCTAATAGTTTCTAACCACCTTATCTGCCTCATATTTGAATTTTGTTGGCTAAATAAATACTTGAAGCTCTTGTGATCATTGTAAATTTTGCATTTTGTGCCATACAAGTAATGGCTGCAGATCTTTAAAGTGAAAACTACGGCAGCTAGTTCCAAGTCATGGATGGGGTAATTCTGCTCATGGTTCTTCAGTTGTCGTGAAGCGTAGGCGCAACCTGCTCTTCTTGCATGAGCACACATCCAAGTCCTAATTTGGATGCATCACTAAAACCACTTAAGGCTTATGGGGTTCAAGTAGGGTTAGCACTGGAGCGGTTGTGAGCCTTTCCTTGAGTTCCATGAAACTCTGCTCACACTTCTCTGTCCAAATATACTTAGCGTTTTTCTTGGTTAAGGCAATAAGGGGTCCTGAAAGCGTGGAGAATCTTTCACAAATCGTCGATAGTAACCAGCTAATCCTAGGAAACTCCAAATTTCATGCATATTGGTCAAACGCTTCCAATGTACCACCGCTTCGATCTTGCTAGGATCAACTGATACTCCTTGGCTTGAGATTACGTGCCATAAAAATTTTACATCATTGAGCCAAAACTCACATTTGCTGAATTTGGCATACAATCGATGTTCTTTCAGCCTTTCTAGTGCCAAACAGAGATGCTGCTTGTGGTCTTCTTCGTTCCTTGAGTATATCAATATGTCATCGATGAATACAACAACAAAGCTATCCAGGTAGGGCTTGAATACTCTGTTCATCATATCCATGAATGCGATGGGGGCATTAGTTAGATGAAAGGACATCACTAAGAATTCATAGTGACCATATATAGTCCGAAATGCCGTTTTAGGGATATCCTTCTCCCTAATCTTGAGCTGATGGTAACCAGGCCTCAAGTTTATCTTTGAGAACACTGATGCTCCTTGTAATTGATCTAACAGGTCATTGATACGCGGTAACGGGTAGTTGTTCTTAACTGTTACTTTGTTCAATTCCCTATAATCAATGCATTGCCTTAACGATCCATCATTCTTCTTAACGAACAGAACTGGCACTCCCCAAGGTGATGAACTAAGTTGAATAAAGCCCTTCTCTAGTGGCTCATCTATATGCTCCTTTAGTTCTTTCAGTTCTAGAGGAGCCATGCGATAAGGGGCTTTATGGACAGGGGTTGCAGTGAGCTCTAGCTCTAAAGTGAACTCTGTTTCTCTATCGGGAGTAATATGAGTAGATCGTCAACGAAAACCTCAGGATATTCCTCAACTATAGGTATATATTGAATCTCTTTACTATAACCATAATCCTATACTATGAATGCTAAAAAGGCCGTGGCACCATTAGCAATGCACATCCTTGCTTGCAATGCTGAAACTAGAGAGGGGGTGGCCCTCACAATCCCTCTTGTATGACAGATTTGCCCACCTACGGGTGAACTGAAGATGATCCTCCCTTTTTTGGCAATCTATCCTATCGCAGTGTTTGGATAACCAGTTCATTCTTAGTATAATGTCAAATACTAGCTGGTCAAAGATGATCAAATCCACTTCCATCAATCTCTCTCTCAGGGTTAATGGATAGTTTTTCAACATGAGAGTACAGGCGATTGTGCTTCCATCGGGAATTGACACTAATATAGCTTGAGGTAATGTCTGTGTTGGCAGGTTACACATACATGCAAACGCCGTGAACACCAAAGACCTTGTAGCGCCGGAGTCAAACAAAGCGCAAGCTATGTATTTGTATAATGTGATTTTACCTAACGCGTAATCAACTTCTAAGTACTAAGCAGTTATTTAAAAAAAAAAAAAAAGTAATTTCTGAAAAGGGTTTTTTAAAGAAAAATACCTGTGATGACTCCCGTCTCTTCTTCCTTGGGTATCTCCTCATTGATTTCTCTGGGAGTAATGGCGTACACACGAGCTTGAACAGGTGGCCTTTGATTGAGTAGATTGTTAGGAGCTAATGAGTGTGCGAAAGTGCACTCTAAATACCCTATTATTGGATTAAAATGCTAAAATATAAATAGAAATAATGAGATATAATTTATATTATTGAATTTAATATATCTTCACATAACATATATTGGAGCATGATTTTTATAATATTTTAAATTTCAAATGTTGCATTATTGGTTGGTGAGAGATAATTTACAATTGGGCTTTACACTTAACATTTTTGAAACTTTTCTATTCCATTTTTATATTTGATTTTATTTTTTATGGCAGCCGCATGGAGTATAAAATACATGGAGTAAAATGCATGACAACAAATTGATGAAAAGAAATCGTATATCACTTAAGGACTTAGACTTTTCTATCAACTATTCTCGCAAGCACGTGAAAAGGGGCTGAAGTCTTTTGGGTTTTGACTTGGAAATGAAATGCAAGTAGTTTGACTTGGTAAAAAGCAAGGATGGTACATGGAGATCTTTTGGATTTTTTGAAGTTTGACTTGGTAAAAAGCTTCAAGCTGATGGTAAGTACGCACGGACGATGAGGGGGAACGACTGGAAAGAACCAGACTAAAGGGGCGTAGAGGCACAAGATATAGATCGAAAATAAATAAATAAAAATTGATGGCTGTCGTTTTCTCTATTTTTCCCTGGAGATTTTTATTGTCCATTATATTTATGGGTAACTAAATTCTCAAGTAGGGTTAAGGATGAACTTGCACATTAGATGGTATTTTTAATTTATTTTTGATTTTTGTATTTGATTTTTAATTACTAAAACTCTTTTGTTTTATCATTCTCAATTCATTGTTGATGTTTTCTTCTCCAAATAATCATATAATTTATTCTGTTTATGGATTCAGTCATACTTTTTCTATTGAATGGTTTATCTCTTTGATTATGTTTGGATAAATTATTTATCTATATTGATTTAATTTTTTGCTGCAATATTGCTTCCTGAGTATATTGTCGTCGTTGAATTTTCTCAATAGTGATAATAATTTACACATTTTAAAAGTGGTGAATGGTTTTTCAAAGCGTTACATTTGGTTTAATCTTAGTTTATAAATATATACCTTCCGATTGAGAATTTTGGGAATTGAGTTCCCAATTGAGTTATTCAATAAATTAAAAATAATTAAAATACCATATTTGTGCGAGGGATTCATGACGCTTTACTGTTTGTCAAATTTGAGTACTTTTTTCGTTAGTCACTTTGCTTCACTTTAACTTGCATTTAAAAATTAATCTTTGTTCTCCATTAATCATTTAATATTTTTCTTTAGTTTTTTTTTTTATCTTTCTGCTATTCTTTTAATTTGTTTCTCTGGGGAATCGACACCCCAAATCTGTGCTACAACTACCGCATTATTCTTTGGGCGTAATCAAGAGCATTCTATCCACCTTGTGCATTCTAAGGGCACTCCCAAATCATGTGTCCTAGCTAGCCGCATTGAAAACATACTCATAAACCCACTCGACATTCCCCACCGTGATTCTTTCCACATTTCTTGCAGGTAGCAGGTGGAGTTGTCATAATGCCTTTGCCTTTGTTGCAGCCACTTTAACCAATTCCTAGAAATTATTGATATGGAACCCAGCTACGTAACTGTGAATCCTGGGTTACAGTCCTCCTTGGAACTTCTGAGCCTACATCTTTTTAGTAGAGATCCGATGTGGAGCAAACCTTCTCCGCTCCATGAATTTTGCAGTATACTATTCAACTGAGAGATTGCCCTGCACCAATATGGCCTAGGATAAGTTCAAGGAGGAGTTCGATAATTGATTCTTCCCTGCATCAGTTGGTGCCCAATTCTCATATTAAAAGTTGCCTGTTATCCCACCAGATATAGACTTCCCCTTGAAGTAGATGTCCCCCCATTCTATACCTTTTGCTCCTATGTACAACCGTTGATCTCAAAGGTCATGTCGAGATTTAGTAGCCACTTGTTGGCCTTCATGGGTCCTTCAGTTCCCATAAAATTAGGGTATCTGTATATCAGAAACTTTTTATACGAACACCCTCGGTTCTCATGTCTTCCAACCTGTAGGTGTTATTGGTTTTACCTCAGGATTACCTCCTGTTATTGTTTCATGTTTTCCGTCATCTAACGAATTGCGTTCACCAAGTCACGTCCTCCATCAAAATTATGATCCTGATCCTGTCAAGTATTGGATCCTTCAGGGTTTCTTTCCCTTATTTCACGTGCCATGCTGCTTCAGTTCTCTAAATCTATAAGGCACGTGTATCAGATCTAGTTCTTGCTGCAAGATTTCAAGCCTATCAAGACTATAGATTAAATCATATACTCAAGCATATTATTCCTAAGTACATGTGTGTTTACCCAGAGACGTAATTGCTCTGATACCATCCATGATGTCTCAAACCTCTGCTTGCGATAGAACGGAGACTTAGAGCATCGAGACATGTAACACAAGGTTACATACCCCCATACAAGACAATTAATATGCAATGCATCCTATAAGTGCAATTAGTAGTATGCAATAATCACAGTGAAAATAATGGTGAAAATATAACTTATGCCAGAAAAACTAAAAACATCCCATTGCATTAATGACCATCATAAGTTCAAAGTCAAATTGTAGCATAAACTTAGTACAACTAAGTATTAAAGTCTCCAAAGTTAAACCAACGGCTTCATGCGTTCTAGAACATGAAGGACTAGGGCTATAAACATAAAGATCAAGTCCAGTCTCCTCTCGAGGTTAGGCTCCACCTTAATTAGTCTGGCCTAGTGCTCCATCTAATCCATCTTCCTCGAATCCTGACATAACTTCTATCATTCCAAAAAGAATAATAGTGGATCCATGAGATTTACATGAAATCTTAGTAAGTTAACAACCAACTTGTACAAAGATAAATTATGCATGAAGAATGACAAATATGAAATACATGGAATGTAGAAAAATGTGTGTGTCTCTCCTATCCAGATTCCTTAACATTTTTAGAAAAATTGAGACACATATTTTTCTTTTAGAGAACATGTTTATTTCAACAAAAAAAAAAAAAAAAAAACGTAGTCTCATCATGAAATTTCATCATTATTAGCACTTCATAATTAATCATAACATCATAACGTGTGATATCATCACAGTTCCCCATATGCACTACAAGTACTTGATAGTGACCCTAGTACAGTTTACATTGAAACTACGTTATATGCAGATTCGTTCTCAATGCATTGGTAATATAACTTAACATCATAACATGTACACCTGTATTATGTGTCATAACATTTGACTTTACTCCGGCATTGTTTAAAAAGAATCCAATATAGTTGACTATTCTTCGTCAACTCAGAGGTTACCACTTCATTTTTAAAAACTTCAGTGTGGATAGAGGAGTTTCATTACGATAATTTCCCATCCTAATCTTTGGGGTCGTGACAAAAACCATTTTTTCATGTTATGTTAAAAATAGAAATTCATGACGTGTGCAGATGTAGTAAACTTTTATGTAAAAATGATATTAATAAATGTAATATGTAAAAGTGGTGACAATATCACATATCATGTAAGTATGCACTCAATGTATCATATAATACGAAATTTTATGCTCAAAATGATAATTGAATATAAATGTGGCATTTATCAATAAATCATAAATAACTTATTAAGATATAAGTTAGAGTCCAACTTACCACTTCTTGAGTTTTGAAAAAAAGTCATAGCGGCTGAAATCAAATTCATACTAAGTTAAGATTAATACTACTATGGATGAGGTTCACAAACAAATGATTAAAATAGGTATTCACAAAAATACTCCTAAACTTTCAAAAATTATCACTAAGGCCCTAATTCTTCACTAATTGCAAATGAACTCCAAATTTAACCAAACTTCATGAACCTCATATCTTTGATATTCTAAAACCATCTATACTCTTAAAATTGAAAAATTCAAAGTGGAACTAACTCAAACACTCACAGCCCGTGGCATGCACTCTAGTTGATGTCATCATGTGTTTTCAACTATTGATCTCTATGAATGCATGTTTAAGCAACTTTTAGTAATCACAAACAATCAATATTGTCCTTAATGATATGATAAAGGTCAATTCTTGGATAAGCAATTTTATCCCAACATTTAATCATGGCTAAAAACCTTAATCTTCATTAATCCTTCAGTAATCAAGTTTGATGTTCTTAGGCCAAATAATCAAGGCATGCTTTCAAAACTTATCCAAAACATCCAAATCTTGTTCTTATCCCAATCAGAAGATTTCTATATGCTTAATCATCAAGCCTAGGTCGAAATAAAACAAGCCTCATGCCTTAATCACAAACTTACTAAAAACCTATGCATACTTTGATGATCAAAACAAGATAGAATTAAAACTTATCATGTTATGCTTTTAATCAAAAATCAAACATTTCATAATCATTATAAGACATTAATAAATCATATGAAAACATACTTAAGACATGCCATAGCTAAATTTCGACTTAAAACAATTTAAACACTTAAACCATTTTTAATGAATCCGGTTTTGAATCAAGCGTGGTATCCTTTTCTAAATTCAACCAAAAATCACTCCAACACTTCAAACCTCAACTTGACATATAAAATAAGATATAGGAAAATAATAATTATAAATTTCATAACCCACTCAAGCTCCTGGCTCAAGAACTCACAAAAACTTCCAAGAACACTCAAATTCACTCACTTTCGATTTCTCTCAAAACTAAGGGGGAAGATGGCTCTCTATGCTCAAAGGGGAGCTGAAGATGAGGTGTGAAGGAAATGAAAGGGTGACGGGGCCTTTTATAGGTGGCCAAGAGAGTGGAGGCATTGGCCTTGGTCCTTGGGGATTGGTTGGGGTGGGCGGTGGTGAAAGGCTGATTTGTTTATAGATTGTGATGCATCACTTGGCGTCACTTCTGTAGAGTGAATTGTCCCCTAAAACCACCATGATTTCTTCACTACAGTTGCTACATTCTCCAATGGATGTTAGTCAAGTTGTGGTGCAAAAGAGGGGTGAGAAAAACCATCAAAACCACCCATGAGGGCTGACAGGTTGAAGTGGTTTCCTTGGGCAGATTTGATCATCCTTTTGACTCTTCTTCTTGACTATTCTTCAAGGCTGAATTGTGTAGAGGTAAGGTCATTTCTTGAAGCCTTTTTCTGGATGTTGAAGGTAAATGGTTGGCTACCAAGTGAATCATAGAGGTGCATCTCAAGAAGGTGATGCAAGGGAGGCAGTCTGAGTGAAGAAGTCTTGGATGCCTTTCAGTTTTTGGTGCATTTTTTGTATGGAAGAACTTATTCAAATGCTCATGATGGCCATGGTGCCTCTTGTTAATTTGGTGGTGCTGGAGGTGGTGTGGGGTGGTGGCTTAGCCATGGCAGGAGGGTGGTTGAATCTCAACCAAACTGGTTCCTAACCAACTTGTTCCTTGGTGCAATTCGGTTTTGGGGCTTTGGTTTGGTTTTTGAATCCAAATTTCATCCAAAGCTTGGTCTAGGTTTAAAGGGATTATAATAGGATTCTAAGGACCATAGTACCCTTGAGAAAAAGACACAAAAATTTAGACTTAAAGACAAAAGAGTCCATGCACACAAAGGGCAGACATGTATGCCGATTGGTGGAGTTTGGGGTTTGATATGTCATTTTCTTTAATGACATGTGGGAGGTTTATCTAGGGTATTAATATGGTCTAAGAGTGTGGTAAGTGAATAATTAAAACAAGAAAATTTCATATCAAATGATAAAAAGATTAGGAACAAAGTTAAGCTTCAAATCATAATTTAAAGATCACAAATCTTGGGTAAGTTGGTTAATGGTTTTAACCAACTTTCAAAACTTAATTTGGGTATTTAGGGTATGATATGGGCTTAATAAAACTCATGGTATGGTGCATCAGGCTTTCAAATTAAAAAGTGAACTAAACAAACTAAGGCTTTGGGCCTTGTAAGCATAAAAGGGCCATGAGTGTGGGTCAAGGCTCATGGGCTTTTGGGCTTGAGTGAGAGGGGGCCTTGTTTTCCAGATTATGAAGGTTAAAAAGAAACCTCAAGTCGACATAGATGGGGCTTGAAAATGTTTGTCTTGACCTAATTGGGACATGGGTCAAATCTACACCAAGTTTGGCCCAAAGGCCTTAAGCCTTTCTTATACTTGGGTCAAAGCTTTCTACTAAGTCTTGAATTCCTAAGAGGTTTGGTTTAAGGCTTCTAAGACTTGGCCTATAAATGCCCTAAGGTCCTAAAAGCCTTATTAGAATCACTAATGGGTTTGCTTTACTAACCATTTGCTTAATGATACTAAGTGTCAAGGTCTAAACTAATCTAACTATCAACATCGAAGTAAGTAAATAAAATAATCAATCAAAGTAATATAATAATAATAATAATAATAATAATAATAATAATGATAAAGAAAATATTTAAAGCCAAAGATCATAAGCTTAATCTAGAGCGTTTAAAGGTTAATCCTATTGGTTAATTAGGCGGGGTGTTACATGCAATATGCTTAACATGCATCTAATAGTATGCAATATTCACAGCAGATATTTTTTTTTTCATTGGGCAATACTGTGAACCAACTAAAGATATCCTAAAAACTTGAAACATAATTCATACATATTGAAATGCTAAACATCCATGATTATAGTACAAGTCTCGAAAGGATTGTAATCTCAAAAGTATGGGAGATAGAGCTCCCTCATTACATCACCAAAACATAATTGTTGGACTAGTTCATCGAGCAACTCGCGTAACTCGACTAACGATGCTATAAGACTATCCAAAAATCTAACTATAGAGGCCACAAGTTCCCTGTGCATTGATGCCTCCTAATCAACATCCTCTGATCTGCCAGGCTCCTTTCCCTCTCTGGGTCTTAACACATTTTCTACTATTAGGAGGGAGTTGTAGTTGAGACTATCAAAGTGAGATTTAAGTACAAATCTTAGCAAGTTAACATAGGTTAATTATGTATGCATAGCAGTAAAGACATGAATGCATAATCAAAGTCATAAACTAACATAAAAAAATTAAAATGAAACGTGAATTAAACTCAAAACTTGATGTGATGTGAACTTGATCTGAACTTGAAAACTGAACTTGGAACTAAAACATGGACTGAACGTGAACTTGAGAACATGACTGAATGTGAATATGAAACATGACTGAACGTGAACTACATGAACTTGAAATCTTATTCAATAATTAAACATGATTACTGAAAGTAAAATGTGCATGCTACTCGGTTTCCCTTGAGCCGTGTGTCCCTACCGCATCACTACACAGGTATATACACTAGCTGTGAGTGCATTAACATACATGCCAATTCATAAGTATCTACACCTGATGTGGACATATGTAATGTAGGTATCCAGTGTCAGTTATCTGCACTAGAATGAGTACATATAAAATCAAATTGAAATGTATGGGGGGCACAATCAGTGTTAGTGCCCTTTTTCGCTCTGTGACCAGTTAATTAAGCCTCATTCGAAACCTGTTAAACTTTACCTTGTCAATCTAGGAGATTTCACACTAGATTAAACACTCCAACATGTATAAAAGAGTTCCAACATGTTTTTCCCGATATATACAAATTGTACTCGAGACAAAACATGATGTGAGATGAAAAGACGGAAGTCCTGACGTAACGTGACATGACATTAACGTGAAACGTAAGACATGACCTAATATGAGAAAGATAACATTTTATAGCATGTTATAACATGTAACAGACAACAGTTTAAAACATGACATAACGTGTAACATATAATATTTTATAACATGGCATACGTGTAATAGATGGCATTACGTAACCTGGCATACATGTTACATATAGCATTACATAACATGACATATGTGTAACAAATAGCATTACATGATAGAATAAATTATGTAACAAATAAGTATTTCATGACAAAGTGTAATATGTAACAAACATGCATGAGGTGACATGGCATAACATGGCATAGAGGATAAGATAAAGACACAAACAGTAGTTCTCTTACCCATCACACATATACAGTAATCTGATAATAAGTTAAGAGCTAACTTACAGTTCTCGTCGCATTTTATGAGGAAAAGCACAAAACATGAGAAACTGTAAGTAGGGGTTCTAAGTGTTAGAAACTTTAATACTAACAATTAGAAATATGAAAAATACTATCTTAGAGTAAAATTATCATTTTATTCTCTACATGTGAAAAAATTACCATTTTACCCCTAACTTACGGATTTCACATTTTTAACTCTAAAAATTATCAAAATTTACATTCTTCATGTAAGTTTTGTCCTAAACTCAAATATTAACTTAAAAAATTAAAACAAATCACAACTATGAAAAACATCATAAGGCCGAGACACTCTTAAGGCCATATCTTTTGCTTTTATTACAATTTCATCGAACTTCAAAACTTATGCTCAAACCGAAAATTGCAACAAAAATCCTCACATCGCTTAAAAATATGCTTAAAACATCCAACAAAATCTACTTCACATAAACATAAAACTTTTTTAGTAAAAAGATCTAAACTGTTTTTTTAACTAAAATACAAACTCTTAAATCTTAAGGTTTTGACACTTTAAAAAAAATCTCAAAGAACTCTAAACATTCAAAAAATTCTTCAACATTACCATAAATACTCCAAATATTTATCATGCTTTGAATCAACATATAAAAATATCAAAAATCATAAAATCTCATTTGAAGTACTCGGCTCCAACACTTAGTCAAAAAAAAAAAAATCTCAATTTTGGTTTGATCAAACACTTGATCCAAAACATACCTTGATCAAAAGTTTAGACCAAAAACATCACGTGGCTTAAAAATATGTCCAAAGGTAGATCCAAGCATTAAACTTAATATCACATGGCTAAAAATAAACCAAAACATAGATCAGCCGAACTCATCAAACTTTTGACACAACTAAGTATTTTCTTTCATAAATATACAAATAAATCCTAAACTCTTCAAACCAACATCCTAACATTTAGATCAATGGCTTAGTATCTTTAAATAAAAATATCAAAGTCATTAGAGTAAGATTAAACCACAAAAGATCCAAACTTTTTTGAAATAGAAACTGTTTTTCTCCATCCAGTTTCTAAGTTTCTAGATCTGAGAAAATCTTTCATCAAAAACTTTTATCATGTAACGAATCCTTAACAAAAATTCATATAAACATGTTAGAAACATTCTATAAAAATTTTGGACAAAGATCTGTCCCTTAGCCTCGTCAAAAACTCCAAAATACAACATACTAACTAGTTTATCGCCCAGATTGACCTTTCTATGGTTAAAATAACTTTTGACCTACAAAAAGACCATAAAATCAAAAAAAAACATTACTCCAGAAACTAGACTCAAAGAGAAACAACTTTCATGAAGGAAGCTTAATGAGATAACAGTAACAAGGGCTTCTAAAATGGAAGTCAAGAAAGCTCAAAAAACTTCTCGAGAGAAAACGCCAATTGTTCTCTCCAAGAACGGAAATGAAAGGGATGAAATGAGTGAGAAAATGGCCTTCACACCTCTTACACATTCTGAACAGTGAAGTGTGGTCTTTGAATGACACTTGAATGATCGAAGTGTTGGTCAAAGCAAGGGGCAATCTGCCAAAGGTATGGGCTGCCTTGAGGGTTGTCCATAGTAGTGAGTTTCAGTCTTGAGTGGATGGAAACTTCCTCAAAAAACTTTGCCAAAGTGACCAAAATTCGGGGGCCTAATGGGCCTTAACCGAATAGGCTTGAGTTTGGAATTTAAAGAGAGTTTGGTTAGGGTTTAGGGTAACCGTTTAGAGTTTCAGTTACCGCCAAGCTTTTGGGATTTCAATTTGATTCTAAGTATAGAGGGTTTATTATCTTATTTTTCTCTCCTAGGGTTTCCCTGTGTAGAGGCTCTTCCCTGTCATTGTACAGGTTCTTCCTGTGTTGGACTTATCTTGTGTACTAACAGTTGGAGTGTGGAGGTTGAAGTGCGAAAGTATATGATGGAAAAGAACTTAGAAGAGATGTACAAGAAACTCTCTCTTACGAAGAAAGAGAGTGCGGAGGTCCATGTGGAAATTCATAAACTGCAAGATGCAGTTTTTTGCAGTGGTAAGTGTTTGTTGGTGAAACTTTATATAGAGTGTCATTATAACCGGGAGGCTTTTAAGCTAACGATGAAAAAAGCATGGAGGCCGATCAGAAACATATAGTTCAGGGAGTTGAGCCCTGTGATTATGTTGATAGAATTTGAGGATGAACGTGATAAAGCTCGAGTTATTAGAGATGGTCCATGGTCTTTCGATAAACATTTGGTGCTAATAAAGGAAGTTGATGGCCATCAACAAGTCCATCAGATTCAGCTCACTGAGGCTGAGTTCTGGGTACGTCTACATGATTTTATGTTGTTCACAAGGAATGAATATATTGACCATTTGATTGGGAAATCAATTGGTATGGTCAAAGAGGTTGATATTGAGAAGGGAGAAATGGTGTGGGGGGAGTTTATGCGAATTAGAATTAATATGGATGTGTTACGAGGTAAGATGATCAAAATTGGCCCTGATGATCCTGTCTAGGTTAGACTTTCCTAGGAAAGATTACCCAACTTCTGCTACTATTATGGCCTCTTGGGGCATGGTCATTTGGAATGTCATTAATGGTAATGCGATCAGAGTACATATGAACATAATGGTTTTCCATATGGAGGTTGGTTGCGAGCACGAAACCAAGAAAAAAGACTTTAGAATCGTTGGAATATACAAGGTGAGATCAGAAGTAGTAATCCGATGACTTCTCCGGCGAAGGATACAAAAAGAGCTAATGGGGCCGATTGTAATGGAGGAAATCACGGTGTTTGTTCGGGTGAGGTGATTACGAAGACATTTAAGGAGAATATTCAAATTCTAGATGAAAAGGAAAAGTTTCCTAAAAACATGCAAACTTTGAATTCACAGAATATAGTAGCGTCTGAAAAGGAAAAGGCAACCTTTTTTACATAGGAATTGATGGAGAATGAAAGAGGTGAGAAGGAAGTTCGGCAAGGGGATCACGTGAAATTGCATGATTTGGTTGTTGATTTAGTGGAGGTGGATAAGGGCCAGGGAAATGGGCCAAAGAATTTTAGTTCTGAAGTTCAGGAGGAGGGCCTAGTTGGGGAAAAACTAAAGAGGCCCGATGTATTAGAGGGGCATAAGTGGAAATGCCTATCCAGACTTAAGAAACAAAGTCTTTCCACTTTAGAAACTTTCCAACAAACGATCCCTGTGAACAAACAAAAGAAGCAGATTGATACCGAAGATTCAACGGGCAGATTTACCAAAAGAAGAGTTGCAAAATCGGACTCAGAGAATGCATCGGAGAATTCTCAAAGTTTCATATCGGTGGTGGCTGGTCCCAGCACCACCGAGAGCCATGAAATGCCTCAGTTGGAATACCCATGGGCTTGGGAACCCATGAGGCATTCATACCCTTCGAGATCTCATCAAGAAGGAAGCTCCCGACATTGTGTTTCTTTAAGAAACTCGATTGAAGGTATGTGATTTCTTTGGTTGTAAATTTAAACTTGGTTTTGCTAATTGCTTAACGGTAGATTGTAATGGAGGAGTGGGGGAATTGCGATGTTATGGGGAAGGGATATCAATTTGTCAATTTTGAGTAATTCAAAATCTCATATTGATGCGTGTGTTAAGGAGGATGGGAATGGAACAGTGAAGTATTTTATTACTTGCATTTATGGTCACCCTGATTCTAGTCTCAGATATTGAACTTGGGATTTAATTTTATCATTATGTCAAAAGAAGGATGAGGCGTGGTTGGTATTTGGGCATTTTAAAGAAATTCTTTACCAGCATGAGAAGTTGGGGGGGGAGGTTTGAAAGGCAAATTGGAGATTTTAGAAATATTGTTAATGACTGTTTACTAAGAGACATTGCTTATTGGGGACCGAAGTTCACTTGGTGTAATGGAAGAGTGGCCAATTTGAGTATTAGTTGGATAGGGTTTTTGGTAATCCTCAGTGGTGGAATTTGTTCTCACAAGCTAGAGTTGTACATGGTGGAGCTGCCTATTCTAACCATATCCCAATTTGGTTTGAATCAAAGGTAATTCACCTTGAGAGGAGAAGGGAGAAACTATTCAGATTTGAAGCTACGTGGATTGGTGAAAAAAGTTGTGATAGAATTGTTGAAGATATATGGAGAGATGGCATTGGCAGAAATACAATGGATGCGGTGATGTCTAAGATTTTTTTATTGTGGTAACAGCTTACTACATTGGAACATAACAACTTTTGGGAATGTTCAGAGGAATTTACAAAGAGCTCAACATCGATTGAAAGAGTTACAAGAAAGTGATCCTATGGGGGTTAGAAGAGAAGAACAAAAAGATGTCAGGGAAGAAGTGCAGAAGTGATTAGAACATGATGAGGTGATGTGGAGGCAGAATTCTAAGGCATTATGGCCTAGGGAGGGGGATAGAAATTTAAAATTTTTCCATACAAAAGCATCTCACAGAAAGAGGAAAAATAAAGTTGGGAAGCTTCAGGATGAGGAAGGGGTATGGCAAGAAGGGCAGATGAGGGATAAATTAATCATTGACTATTTTCAGAAGCTATTTACAGCATCCAATCAAAGGGGGGCTAGTAATTTTTTGGAGGTCTTGGCTAGGAAGGTGGCCAGTGATATGAATGTTGAATTATCGAAGACATAGACAAAAGCTGAGGTTCTTATGGTATTGAAGCAAATGGATCCAAGATGGCATGGCCCCCCCTATTTTTTCAAAATTATTGGCCTTGTGTTGGTAAATCTATCTCTCATGATGTTCTTGAGGTGTTGAATACTGGTATTTTTCCTCCTTCATTGAATCATACTTTTATTTGATTAATTCCTAAGAAGAAAAACTCTGTGGAAGTAGCATATTTCATACCAATTAGTCTTTGTAATGTGGTCTATAAATTGATATCAAAGGTCATTGCTAATAGACTTAAGAAGATGCTACCTCATGTTATATCCAATTTTGTTCTAGGTAGAATAATCACTGACAATATGCTAGTTGCATATGAGCTGGTCCATTATTTGAAGTTGAAGAAGAAAGGTAAAAAAGGTCATATGTCTCTAAAACTTGATATGAGTAAAGCATATAATTGAGTTGAGTGAATTTAAAGTTGATTGAATTGATTATGGATTGTATTCAGTCTGCCTCTTTTTCAGTTTTGGTCAATGAGGTACCAAGGGGTCATATAGTTCCAAGTAGAGGAATTAGACAAAGGGATCCTTTGTCCCCTTACCTGTTCTTATTGTGTACTGAGGGGTTTATCTCTTTATTAAAGGATGCTGCCATTAAAGTGATATTCCTGGGATTAAAATCTATAGAAGTGCTCCCTGCATTAACTACCTCCTTTTCACTGATGATAGTGTGATCTTTTGTAAGACTAATATAGGGGAAAATAGGAAGATTCAAGCACTATTGGCTAGATATGAGCAGGCGTCAGGTCAGAAGATTAATAGGGATAAAATTGCTATGATCCTTAATGGTAATGTTTCAGTAGAAAGAAAAAATGAATTGATGCAGCTATGGGGTGTGAATGAAGTACAACATTATGAAAAGTATTTAAGCCTACCACCAACTATTGGTAGATCTAAATCGAAGGCTTTCTAAAAAATAAAGCGAAGGGTATGGTAGAAATTACAATGTTGGAAGGAAAATTTTTGTCACAAGGTGGAAGGGAAGTTTTAATCAAAGCAGTGGCCCTTTCAATTCCTACATACTCAATAAGCTGCTTCTTGTTACCTACTGGGCTATGTTCAGAATTGGAAGCCATGATGGCAAAATTTTGGTGGGGTTAGAGGAAGGATGAAAGAAGAATTCATTGGATATGTTGGCAAAAAATGTGTGATCAAAACGGGAAATGGGGACTTGGCTTTAAAGACTTGCATGTGTTTAATTTGCCTTTGTTGGTCAAGCAAGGATGGAGGATTATGCAAGAGACAGATTCTTTGCTTCATAAAGTTTTCAAGGCAAAATATTTTCCTAAGGAAGTCTTTTTTAAAGCTGGACTAGGTAAAAGACCATCTTTTGCCTGGCGAGGCATTTGGGAAGCTAAGAAAATGTTGGGTCAAGGTTGTATATGGAGGATAGGGAATGGCAAGACTGCTATGCTATTGGAGGACCCTTGGATCCCAGGTCACCAATCTTTGATGCAGGAAGATTTTTCAATCATGGATGAATTTAAAGAAGCCCCAGTGGAAAGATTAGTAGATCCCATTACTAGAGGTTGGAAAGTGGAAGGACTTAGGACTTTCTTCAATCCAAGTTTGGTTGCTGATATTTTAAAAGTAATAATCCTTTCTACTGAGCAACAAGATACGATGATTTGGTCTCAAGAAAGGAGTGGCAAGTTTAGTGTGAGAAGCTGCTACAGATTCTTCAAAGAGAAACTCGGAGGTGGTATAGGCGAATGCTTGAATGCAAGACAACAAAAGCCACTTTGGAAAGCATTGTTGAAAATGAAAGTCCCTAATAAAATAAAGGTGTTTGCATGGAGTGCCTATAAGAAAGGACTACCATCACAGCAGAACCTACTCAAGAGAAATGTTAAAATCGAGGGAGCTTGTTGTTTTTTCAAGCAGGGAGTAGAAGACATAGCTCATGCATTGTTTTTCTGTAAGTCCATACAATCCAGCTGGTTTCCATATGTTCCTTTAATGAAAACTCTGAGCACAAATTTCTTTGTTATGCAAATAGCTTTGAAGGTTTTAGAGCAAAGGCATAAAGATGAGCTCTCTTCATTATTTACTCTTGCATGGGGCTTTTGGTAGAGAAGGAACCAAATGGTTCATAAGTAGAAGAGTATAGAAGTGAACCAGGCTATTGATTATGCCTTTTCTGCTCAAAAGTCATTCTCTGAGTTGAAACAAGTACCTCAGTCTATGGTTAGAGCTTTTTATGAGTGGAAGCCCCCACCTAGTAATTGGTTGAAATTGAATGTAGATGGAGCTGTTTTTGGTGAAATCAATAAAATAGGAGTAGGTATGCTGCTTAGAGATAGGAAGGGAAATGTTATACTGGCTGCTAGTAAGATTGAGTATGAAGTAACAGATGCGGAAGCTAAGAATTATTAGCAATCTTCCAAGCTTTACAGTTGTGTGCTAATATGGGGACCCAAAGACTATTGCTAGAGTCAGATTGCTTGATGGTTGTACAAGTGCTCAATCATGATCTTGAATCTACTACTCTGTTAGATCCACTAGTGCATGAAATCAGAAAGTACAAGGATTATATGCAGACTGTAATATGCAACATGTGTATCGAGAAGGTAATTGGGTTGCTCACAAACTTGCCCGGTTTGCTTGGAATGTTGAGGATATCTCAATGTGGTGGGATTGTTTTCTAGATTTTATTTCTCAAGACATTTGGCTTGAAAAATATCTGTAAAATTTCTTTATTAATGAAATATTCTATTTTTATTAACAAAAAAAAGTATTTAGGATTTCACTAGGGTTGAAACCCTATTTGGTTTGGCACAAAATGGATGATTGGATGAAATAGTGTTTTGCTAGATGACATGATCACAAGTGTCCAAACAAAATTTCTCTAACCTAATTTGAACATTCCACACTATGATTTGAAAAACACTGCACTTGGTGTTACTATCGAGGTTACTATTCACTCCAGAAAAAGTGAAAATAAACTTTGCACTGTAAAATTCTAAATATACACACTAACCTAACAAGACAACTTGTTTATCTAAATTCAACTTTAAAGTGCCTCGAAATAATCAAAACGCATTTTCAAACAAATATTTTGTCCGTAAACTGAAAATGGGTTTATTGGGCCATAAAATCCTAAATAATCAGTTGAATCCAATGACTCAGACCATATCTCATTCTGACACCTTTAAGTATCTCAAATAAATAAAATCGCATTTTTGGCCCCATAGTGAGTGGCAACACTTACTATGCTGACAAACCAAAATCTACGTGATTGGTCGATTCGTGAAAACTTACGTAGTTTTCATGAGGTTCCTAAAACCTATAGAAATTCCACCATTGAATTTCTAGTGGGTTGTTACAAAGTTCCTCTCTATTGCCTCTCTCACATATCTATCTAGCAATATCCTCAAAATCTTGGTTCAGAGCAGCAATGTTCAAGAAAGGTAAATGTCTTATCCAGCTTTCCTTCATAGTAGGGCAGTAATACAAGGCATGTGCTATATCTTCCACTGCATTTAAACACAACTGGCAATTATAATCAGTTAATATTTTTCTCTTCTTCAAATTAGATTTTGTAGGTAATCCATTTATGCAAGCCCTCCAAGCAAACACCTTCACCTTATTTGGAGTTTTCATTTTAACATTACTTCCATATGCATTCTTGTCTATCTGCATTTGAGCACTCCCCTTCGACCCCTTCCTCTCCCATATCTCTAATAATTGATATGCACTTCTCACACCGAAATTGCCATCCTTCTGAAACATCCCACCATATAGTATGGTCATCAATCAGTTCCTCTACCTTTGCTTCACTATTATTGTGTACTTTGTTAACTCTCTCAATCCAAATATCTAGTAGTCATTCTAGATTTAGATTAATTTTTCATTCCCCACCCTCCATCTGCATCCATATGCCAACTTTTCTTTTACTTCTACATACCCTTCCAAACATAAGAGGGATAGTGCCCTAATTTTGATTTCAGGAAGTTGTCTCGAGGAAAATATCTTGCTTTAAAAATTCTATGAAGTAGGGAATGTTCATCCTATATTAATCTCCAGCCCTATTTAGCAAGCAAAGCTTGTTTAGGAGTACACATCTTTCTCTAGCTCACCCAATGGATCTTGTTTCCCTTTATCCCACCAGAATATAGCCATCATTTGATCCAATTCATTAAACAAAAGACCTAGCAGCTTAAAACAGCTCATGGAGTATGTGGGAATCGACAGAGCCATGACCTTGTTGAGAATCTCCCTTCCCCCATGTGACAGTAACTTCTTCTTCCAACTTTGAAGTTTCTACCATACCTTGGGCTTAATGTTAGAGAAAGTGACACCCTCAGATTCTACTTGAAATTTGGTAGATTTTGAAGCATTGAAAGATGCAACACGAGGTTACCTGCCCCCATTCATGACAGATAAAGATACAATGCACCTAGCATGCATCTAAAAATATGTAATATTCAATATGGATAATTTTTTTTCTTGAGCAATACTATGCACCAAATATAACATATCGCAAATTAACATAAGAAAACTTCAATCCTATCCAAAAACTGAAGCATCGACGTGATAAGCTCCTCATGATGGCATTGCAGTCTAATAGACCTCGACTAGATGATCCTCCGCTAGTCCTCCTGCTCCTAACATGTGGTCTACCATTCAGGGGGTGGTAGTTGGGAATACCAAATAAGATTTGATTACAAATCTTAGCAAGTTAACAACTAACTTAAACTAAGTTTACAAATGCATGCATGACAGTAAAAAATACATGAATGCTAACGTGAACATGAGTGAACATGTCATGACTTGGCAAATAACATGATATGAACTGACATAACTTGAATTGGCATGGATTGAACTGAAATGAACTATAACTGACGTGAACTAAAATTGAGCTAAATTTGAAACTGAACATGAACTTGGAATCTTGTTCCCATAAATAAACTGGTTAATAAACATGACATGTGGATGCTACACAGGTCCCCTTGAGCTGTGTGCCCCTAACGATATCGTATCACATCACATGTATCTGCAGTAGCTGTGGGTACATTAACATACACATCACACCATAGGTATATGCACTTGCTCAAGTGCGTATAACATGAACATGATCATGAACTATGGTTGGCACCATAGGCATTAGTACTTGACTTTGCTCTAACGACCATTTACTTAGACCCCATTCGAAACTTGTTGATGGTACTTTGTTAACCCAGAAAATTTCACAATAGTTTAAACACTCCAGCGTGAACAATAGAGTTCCACTAGGATATTACCTCATCCTAGCACTTGAGATCATGATAAACGTAAAAGATGCAACTGACTAGAAAATATTGGTTTTCGTGACGAACTCCAAACTCATGACATGATGTGATATGTAAGTATGACTAACAATATGGCATAACATGACATGCAACTGTTAAACATGGTATGAGATGAAATAATGGGTAACAAATAATTTCGTACTTGAAAGTAAAACATAGCATGATGTGTAACAAATAGATTATGTACTTGGAAAGAAAACATAGAATCACATAACTTAACATGTATGTGTGTGTGTGTGTGTTTGTGTGTGTATCTATATTTATATATATGAATGATGGTTCCTTACCACATTACATACACAAGTATCGTGAGAGTAAGTTAGAAACTAACTCATAGTATTGAAGCATGACGTAACTAGTGCAAAATAACTTGAATTGAAAGGAAATATTTTTAAGAGTTAGAAGCTTCTCATCAATTAGAAACATAAAATTATCAACTCAAAGTAAAATGACCATTTTACCCCTCTACTTGTAATAAAATGATCATTTTACTCCTAACTTAAAGATTTTGCATCCAAATTTCAAAACTCACCAAAATTTACATTCCTCATGTAAACTTTGTCATAAATCCAAATAACTAATTAGAGAAATTTAAAACACAACAAAACTATAAGAATTAGGCTTAGGCCAAAACATGCTAGGGCTAAAGCCTTGTTTTTTGTTGCAATTCTATCCAACATCAAACCACTTATTCAAACCAATTTATGCAACTTCTAAAGATCACATCCTATGTTTAAATATCATGTTAAGACCATAAAACATACACTTTAAAAAATTTCAAACTTCTCATGACAAGAAAAGTGCCAAAACAAGTCTCAAACAACTCTTTGATGCATTTTGAACTATTCCCTTTGGATAATTTTTTATCATCCAATAATAATAAATGTGCCACATCTTACATAATGGGATGAAAATAGGATGAGAGTATGGAGTATAGCATTACTCATTCCCTTTTCAATGACTCCAAGGACTCCGAAAGTCCATAAACATACTCTCAACATGTTCATGAGTCCATTCCTAAGAAATAAAATGCTTGAAAAAAACAAGTTAAAGATCCTAAAAATCACAAAACATCAACCAACAAAACTCAGTTTGCACACTAACTTCAAAGCTGAGTAACACATGCTTTCATTTTAGATCAAACCACTAGATCCAAATTTCTCATAAAATAAATGCTCGAGAAATAAAGTCATATACCTCATATTAAAATTCTAAACATGATATAAGCATTAAACCAATGATCACATGGCAAAAATTGCATCAAAACACAATGCAAATGGTAAGCCTCAAGTTTATGTCCTAACCGAACCTTAGCATGCATAAAACTTCATTTCACCACTATCAAGACCATGGTATCATGCTTCCATAACAAAATATCAACACTTACTCAAAACAGAAATTGTTTTTACATCTCCAGTTTTCAACTTTCTCATATCATGCAAAACTCTTAGTAAAAACTCTTAATATGCAACAAATTTAAATCCAACTTGCATGTTAATATGTTAACTCTAAACAACAAAAATATAGAACAAGATATTGCCATTAAATTCATCAAAAAAAGCAAAGACTCACACAATATCCAGATTGTCGCTTAAGTAATAAGTTTTAATGTTAAAAAGATATTTGTTGTTTAATAACAACGTATTTAAAACATTTTTAAATATGTTACATTTTTTTAAAACAATTTAAAAAATAATTTTTAATGTGGAAATGATGTATAAGGTTATTTGACTTTTTAAAGATTATGATCAGATCTTTAATAGAAATCAAATCTAATATTCAAACAATAATAAAAATAGTCTAATAAGATTTTCAGTTAGTACAATGAAAAAAATTCATTCAATGATGCATAAGTGAAATAGCGATACTGCTAAATATTCATATCATTTTTGTTGGATATCTCTGATTGCTGCATGCTTGAGTATTCTTCTACTCCTTCGTCCTCCATGCTTTCAATAGATAGATTATCATCCTCATCATCGTATGGCTTGAAGTTCAGATCCTCCAATGCATGATTCCTAGTAAAATTATGACTAGTCATAGACGCCATGACAATTTTAAGTTTATTGTAAGGAAAATTTGACATATGATCCAATATTTTTCATCTATTTTTCCAAATTCAGGGTAGGTTTGGAGCTTTAAATGAGACACAAAATTTTTACATGATCACATCTCATCTTATTTCATACTATTCTCAAATATAATTCAAATACAAAATTTTCAAACTAATCATTTTAACTTTTTCAAACTAATCATTATAATTTTCCAAACTTTCAAATAAAAAATAAAAAATAATTCTAATTTTTTCTAATATTTAAACAAAAATAATATTATAAAACTATATTATTATAATATTTTAACTTTATAATATTTTTTATTCAAATTTTTCTCTCTCTTTTTTTAAAATTCAAAAAATAATCAATGTAAACTATCTTACTACTATTTACAAATTATCTTATTATTATTCACAAAATTTTGATCTGATTTCATCTCCAAATAAGTCCTAAATATTCTCTCAACAGTGCATTGAGCGACGAATGTGAATGGTTAAATGTTTCACACATACCCATTGGTCGGTTACCACCTTTACGAAAGTCCGAGTAGATGATGTTGTTTCCTTCTACATGACGCCTTGTATGAAGACATCCAACATCTACCCACTAGTATTTACATGCGTACAATCTATCAGATCGTTGAAGTGGTTCAAAAATCGAAGTGGTAAATTATACCTGCATACGTAATCACGTCTACTGCAAACAAGGACTACTCTTTTCTATAGTTTATGACATCGGTTTTAACGAGTTCGTAAAGGTGGGTTAGACGATATCCGGTTAGGATAACGATAGCTTACTATCCTTTTTATCATTATTTTACTATTTTATAATATATTTTTTTTTAAATATTTTTTTAATATTTTTATTCATTAAAAAAAATTTAAAAAAATATATATACAACTTTACTAATACTCACTTTTTTAATTATTAAATAAAAAAATTAAAAATAAATAAAAATAATAAAAAATAAACAATAAGAAGTAAGAAATCTGTCATTATTATTTTTTTTTTATTAGAACCAAAGAACGGGAAAAAGACTGGTCAAATCACCACAAGCATAGTCATCAGAAGTAATTAATATGATTAGTTTTTTCACAATATATGGTGAAAGCAATAAAAGAAAAAAAATTCGAAAAATATAATATTCATAATTTGGAAAGGGTGTTACTTTTAAAATTATATAAAAAAAAATGTTTCATGCAATCGGCCTGTACAATTGGTGGAGAATCTCCACATGATTAAATAAAATGATGTGTTTTATTCTACTACAAATAAAGTAAATCACAAGAAGGAAATGAATGAAAGATAAAAAATAAAATAAAAAATAAAAAATAAAAAAAGAGACTAAAGCCAAAGGAAAAGTCACAATCTCTCTCTCTTTCTCTCTCTCCGGAAATACCTACCAAGATCGAATGGACTTTGCTTGAAATGGATGAAATTGAATCCACCTGCACAACGACCGACATCCTTTCCCTTCGAGATGGGTTTTGGCGTGGCTTTAGCACCACGACCACCAACGCCGTCAGATGGCAGCGAAATTCAAGCTAATTTTCAAGGCCTTTCTAGATCCTGATCTCCTCATAGAGAAGTAAGGAAGCGTCTTGGTAGAGAAAGCATCTTCGAAAGAGAAATATTTGCTTGTTTACGGTGATGTTCGAAATAATTTCTCTGTTTTGGGATCTTTTTGTTTTGTTTTGAATGTTTGGAAATTGAATTTAAGAAAGTGAAATGCATATGGGTTGGCATAGAATTTTCTGTAGTAAATCCTCTATGTGAACTGCGCGAAATGCTCTCACTGAAATATGAAATTTTTCTCAAATCTTCTTCCCAAGGTTCTACTTCTCAGATGTTTACAATCAGATGGACTACTTTCTTTTCAAAGTTCTACTTTTCTCAAATTTCTTTTTTTTTTTTTTAATTTTTCTAACAAATGCTGACGTGGCAGTCAGCCGGTTGCACAGCGGTTTCTCACGCCGATTGTATATAACAATTCTGTTATATAAAAGTATATTTACGTCAATTTATAAATTTATTTTTATATAATATTTTTATAATTAAAATATTTCTCATATAATTTACATTTTATGTGTCGCAAGTCTCCTCCGGCCAAAAGATCGAAGCAGCATCTTTGTTACCTTTAACATTTTTTGAGTTTTTAAAATAAAAGTACTTGAAACAATTTTATTCAATAAACATATAAAAAAGAAGATATTTGGGAAGATATTTTTGTAGCAAAAGAATATCTAATATAATGAAATAATATAATAAAATTTATATTAATTTTATTTGTATTGTAAATTAATAATTCAAACTTATCGCTAATCTAATATAATGAAATAATATAAACATTAAAAAAAGAAGATTACAAAAACACGACTACTTAAAAATCGAACATTTGAGAAAATGTGACAGTTAGGCGAATGACCACTTGAGGAAGGCGATTGCGACCGTTAGAAACAATAAAAATAAAANAGAGTTTTTTAAATTAAGTGATTTCTCAAAATAGAAAAAGTGGCGTTTGGTCGAATATAAAATTGTCTATATAAAATCAAAACAATTATTTAGACCAATTTACGGGACTTGAGAAACTAGCTAGCAAGCTTAAGAAGTTGAGAGTGGCTTTACGTGAGTGGAACAAGAGGGTATTTGGGCGGACTAACACTCAGATAGCTGTACTTGAAGAGAAGCTTGAGGGTCTTGAAGGTAATCTGCAAGGAGTATGGGACGAAGAGGTTGAAAGGGAGCTTATGAGGTCCTATACGAAGTTGTCTTCTTGGAGGCGTAGGGAAGACATCCGTTTGACTCAAATGGCAAAAATTAAATGGAAGATGGAAGGTGATCGAACTTAAAAATTCTTCCATGTTTGGTTAGTTAATAAAAGGCGTAAAAGGATTTTGAAATTGAGAACTACGGACGGGATTGAGTTAATTCTCTAGAAAACATTCATCTTGGGGCCGTTGATTATTTTTCTGGGTTCTTAAAAAATTCAAATCAGACTAGTGAAGTTCCGGATTTAAAGCATTTGATCTCTCCAATTATTGAGGAAGAGGATTGTCCTCGTCTTTGTTGCATCCCTTCATAGGATGAAGTGAAACATGCCCTCTCTTCTATTCCTATAATTAGTTTTCCGAGGCCAGATGGTTTTGGTGCGGGTTTTTATATGAGTTGCTGGGAGGTGATTAAGAGGGAGGTCTTGGCAGCTGTCTCGGAATTTTTTTCTCTCTAAAAACCTTCTGAGGTTTTATTCAGTTTCTTTCATTGTAGTTATTCTGAAGGTAGATATGCCTTCGGGATTTGATAAATTTAGGCTGATAAGCCTTTGTTCGGTCTTCTATAAAATTTGTTCAAAAATTATTGTGAATCGTCTAACAGACCTACTTCCCAAATTGGTATCTCTTGAGCAAGGAGCTTTTATACCTGGGAGGAGCATATTTGAGAATATTAGTCTTACTCAAGAAATGGTTCATTCCCTGAATAAGACAGCACATGGTGGTAACATTATGATTAAAGTTGACATGGCCAAAGCATATGATTAGGTGGATTGGAATTTTTTGTTGGAGGTACTCCGATGTTTTGGTTTCTCTCTTCCTTTTTGTGAATTAATTCATGCTTGCATTTCGAATGTATGGTATTCTGTGATGTTAAACGGAACAACGAAAGGTTTTTTTCAAGGGGGTCGTGGGTTACGCCAGGGGATCCCTTTTCGCCTTATATTTTTATTATTCTCTATGAGGTGCTTTCTAGACTTTTGAAACAGAGCATGATGATGAACAAGATTGGACATTTCTAACAAGCTAGAGGCACCCCTCAGATTTCACATCTTATGTACACTGATGACATTGTGATTTTCCTGAATGGTGGTAAAGTCTGTGAAGGAACTTTTATTGGCTTTTGAAAAATATGAAGCATGGTCAGGTCAGATGATTAATAAAGAAAAGACTGCTATATTTTATTCTCAAAAAATTTCTATGGTTCGAAAGAGAGCTCTAAAAAGGCTGACAGGGTTCTCGGAAGGCTCTTTTCCCTTTAAATATATAGGGGTTCCGATTGTCTTAGGGCGCCTCATGCATGGGCACTTGGAAGAGATGGTTAATAAAGTCTGGAACAAAATCAGCAGTTGGAAAATGAAGCTCCTCTCTTCGGGTGGCCGTTTAATACTTCTTAGGCATGTGCTTTCTAGCATGGCTTTACATCTATTTGCTGTTTTGCAGGTTCCCCAATCTATTATCAAAGCTTTAAATCGAATGATGAGTACATTTTTTTGGGGAGAGGTGAATGGTAAAGGAAAAAAAAAAAGTGGGTGACATGGGATAGTATTTGTAAGCCAATAGAGGAAGGAGGATTGGGTTTGCGCAATTTGGATGATATGCAAAAAGCCTTGCACATGCGGTTTGCATGGACCTTAATTCAAGGTAAATCTCTGTGGGCTAGCTTCTTTAAAGAAAAATACGTGGGTTCTTCTCCTTGGGCACTCATTGACATGAAAAAAGGAACGCGATTTTCGAAAATGATAGCGAAAGTATTCCTGAGGTATTAATAATTCAATGTGGTGAGTTAGAGATGGGAATATTTTATTTTGGTATGATAAATGGAGGGATAGGGGTCCGATAATTGAGGATTTCCAGCTGGTGGGTGACCCAATGCTTAAAGTTAAGGATTGTAAGTTGTCTAATATTTTGGGATGTGGAGTTGTTGAATACGTTAGTGGGACAGAAAAATGTGGATGATATTATTGAGGCTTTGGTTGAATGTAGGGGGGTCTGATGTGTTGATTTGGACGAAGCAAGATACTGGAAGTTTCTCCACTAAATCAGCTTGGGATTGCATTAGAGTACATGGTTCAAGTATGGACTGGCATCCATAGATGTGGCATAAGCTGCTACCTCTTAAAATTTTGGTTTTGATGTGGAAAGCATGGTATATGGCCTTGAGCGTGGATGATCGTCTTCGTCACATTGGGATGCCGATAGTTTCTCGTTGTAATTGTTGTGATGAAGGTAAGTATGAAGACCAAAATCACGTACTTTTTGGAAGAGAGTTTGCAGCGAAGATATGGCGTCATTGTGGCACTACCTTTGGTATTCCAATCGGTCTTACTTGGAGGGAAACATTAGCAACTTGTTTTAGAAGTGCGGCATCAGATTCTCAAGTGGGACTCATCATGGGAGTTCTTCCTTCTATTATTACTTGGCAACTTTGGAGTAGGAGATGCAAGGCCTGTATGGAGGGTAGTTTTCAGTCTACCAGTTTGGTTTGGCATATTATTAAGAGTTGGATGGATTCAGTAAGTCAAGAAATGAAAAAGGTTACTAAATGTTCGATCCGCGATTCACAGATTCTACAAGTATTGCAAATTCCGGCTTTGGTTCCCAATAGGCAAAATGTAAAGCTAGTTGTTTGAAAAGGCCAGAGAAATGTGGTTTAAGTTGAATACAAATGGTAGTAGTCTTGGGAACCCAGGCTCTTTGGGGGTAGGTGGTACTATTAGAAATGATCAAGGAAGTTTGATTCATGCCTTTAACTCTTTTCTTGGACTCGGTTCAAATAATAGAGCGGTTGTTAGCTCTTATGCAGGGTCTCAAAGTTTGTAAGGATCTGGGGATAAATTTTGTAGAAGTTGAATTAGATTCTCAAGTAATGATCTCGTGGTGGAATAGACAGAGATGTGGTGTGTGGTACTTGGAGGATTTTTTGGAGGATACTCTTGCCCTTATGGATTCTATGGTATGCATAGTTTGGCATGTGTATAGGGAAGAAATAAAGTTGCTGATTGGTTGGCTCGGAGTGGTGCGAATGGTCTTAACGCTGAATGGCATAATCTCAGGGATGCACCAAGAATTCTTCGAGGATTAATTCGTTTGGATAAACTGGGTTTACCATCGTTGCGTGGCTGTTAGCCTCATCTCAAGTGGCATTTGGTAGTCATGTGGTTTTGGTAAGATTATATGTATTATATTTGTTTTAACATTTCTTGTGTTTGTTTTTCAGGTATGGTTTTTTAGTTCGTACTTTTGTTAGTCTTGGTTGGTGGTTTTTCTTTTGGTTAGAGGTTTCCAGTACTGTTTGGTTTAGTTATTGTAACACCAGGTGTCGGTCTGTAACCACGGTTTTCCTCCGCCACAAGTGAGGGTATATAAATAAAATTGGGACAGGGTCACTCTTAGACAGGGGAACATTGGCTCTTCTTAAAAAAATTAAAAAAATAAACAAGTTATGTTCAAATCAATCCTTCATAATCGATTTATTATTAAATTAATTACGTGAATGACACGGCACAACTCTTTTTAGCTTAGTATTAAGGAATTCAACTAATTAAAGTAAACGATTTTGTCATAGGCATGCAAAGCCATATGCAAAAATTCTCCATTTTTCAATATAAAATCTTACAGTAATTAATATGATTACCACATCAATTATCTAATATCAAACAAAGTAGCATCCAACACATATATCACATAAATATTACAAAAATCCTAGGTACGTACAAAATAACAACCATGGTGAATCTTTGTCCACGCATCTGACTATCTAAACCACGACCATCAGAACCATCATGACTGTCAAGGACGTATTTCACCACTACGCACTCCCGATCTTCTGCAACCAAAGAGTAAGATGGCTTGGGGGGTTGGATAAGGTCTCTCCGATGCCTAAGTCAATAATGATAGGACTCTTCTTAGAGTGAGATTATTCGAGAGCTTTCATTAGCGTATCTGGATTCTTTAAATAGAGGACTTGCCTTCTTAGGATCACCTAGACTAACTGCTTTGCCCACTATTTAAAATTTGAACCTCAGAGCTTTCGGGCTATCCACTTATTTGAATAAGTGAATAGCCTAATTGTCACAGGATAAGCAGGCAAGCATTTCTGTTCTTAACCAACTGGCATGAGCTCTATCGGGCTAGAGGGGTTTGAGCCTTGAATGGAGCGATTTGTCGAGCCAACATGACCTAGGCCCAAGGCGGCACCCCACGAGCCCTTGTAGCAGTATTAAAGCCCTTCCAGTTACCCCGCGAAGTCTCATCACAATCAGTGTGATGGGACTTTTGTACTAGATATCATTGAGCCCCTTCAGTGGAATTAATTGACGCCCCTCCAATTACGCAAAGCCTTATCGTGCATCACGTGATGGGACTTTTAAACCACAAGGTGTTGGGCCCCTTCGGTGGAATTAATTGACACGCCTCAAATTACCACCTGAAGCCTCATCGTGCATCGTGCAATGGGGCTTTTAAACCACGAGGTGTTGGGGTTCTGTTTCGTTACTCCCCCAAGATGTATGTCAGAGTCGATATGCCTTCCCCTTTGTCAACTGCCACCAGTAATTATTGTTCCCTGCCACTTCGCTTTCATTTCTTCACTTCCTATCTTCTTGCACAAGCTTTGTGTTCCCTTCCTTCCCTTGCGTCTAAAACCCTTCGTGCTTTCAAGCCCTCTCCTCCTCCTTCCTGCATTGCTTTCCTCTGTTTTTTGCATATCCATGGCTACCAGAAAAGACAAGTGCGAGCCCTTCTCGTGGCAATGGATCTTCGCAACCCCACAAGTCTTCTGTCCATCGCAAGGGCGCTGCGGCTAACCCTAGCGTCGAAGGAGATGCTTCCCATTCCATCTTTGAGGGCCATCGCTAGGTTTCCAACCTCTCACGTCGAGAATAGGACACTGTGAGGGACCACTTCAACATCCCCGATTCGGTGGGACTTTCGCCGGCCAACGACATGGAGCCATTGACGTCAGAGGTATGCCAGTCTTTGTTGTCCTCTATTTAACTATGTTTACCATAGGGCTTCACCTACCCTTCTTGCGGCCTGTTCGTGGCATCTTAAACGTCTTAAGCCTTGCTCCAGCCCAATTGGTGCCTAACGCTTGGCGTATTTTAATGGCATGCTACATGTTTTGGCAGCGGGTCTTAGAGCCCACTAGTGATGATTATCCCGACCTTACTGCTCGGGAGTTCCTCTCTCTTCACGGGTTTAGGCGTTTGGATGGGAACCTTTGTAGCTTTAGGTTCTGCAGGAAACTGGTGCAGCTAGAGCGTAAGTATTCCCATGCCACGGATTGGTCGAAGAAATTTTTCTTTGTTTCGGGTAGGGGTGGGAATTTCTGGAGGATGAAGCCTCACATCAGGAATTCCCCTTTCGAGAGTCTTGGTCACCTGTTCCTGACGAGCGTGACCTTGAGGTTTTGTTGTCTCCTCGAGAGGAAGTTTGCATCCGCCTGATGCAATCTTGGGCAATGGCTAACATCAGGTTCACTTGGTCTGACCCCCTCCTGACGCCCACCAACATCAAGAGATTCCTGATGGTACCTAGCCGCGCCCACATGTTCCATCACGAAATTTTGGGCGCCCCCTCACTGGTGGGAAACTTAAAAAGAGGACCCCTCCCGGAGGGAGGGGTAAAAAGAAGAAAGCTCGCCTTAGGGCCAAGTTGTCGAACATGTTCAGCTCTTCTAGGGGTGTCCCTTTTCCCCCTCCGGTGAGCGAAGAAGAGGGATTGAGGAACCCTCCGATGCCCTAGACCAGTTTGTTAGATGACATCATGAACCAGGCGAACGCCAAACAAGACTTCATACTGGAGGCTCAAGAGGCCATGAGGTCAGAGGCTCCCTCTGGAAAGAAGGCTAAGACTTCTGGGCAAGCAGTCAATCCCAAAGGTGTCCTTCATTTGGGGGGATGATCTTGTCTCTATTCTAAACCTAGAATTCCTTAATGCACCTCCTGTGAGCGGCCTTCCTTCCTTACTAGGCAATTTTGGTGACTCGTTTCATCTTGAAGATGCTAGTGAGTCGTCTCCTGCTACCTTGACAGCTTTGGGTGGGGATACTCCTTAGTTGCCCTTTATCTTCCCAAACCTATCTTTTGTCAGCGGGAGTAGGGTGTCGATCCCCTCCTCTCCCTTCAGCACTTCCCCGAGGGGGGTGGGGAACCTTCTCCAACCTTTCCTGCTGGTGATCTTCAAACTGGCCCTCCAAGTGGGTCTTCATTCTGAGAGGAAGTCGTCGTTCTTCAAGTCGACCAAACAACCGGGACTTTAGCTCAAGCGATTGGTGACCCATCACCTCAATCTATTTGGGAGCCTTTCACCCCGGAAGGTGCTGCTGGAGTCTCCTTCCAGATTCCAAGTGCTCGCCATGGTGCTTCCTCTTCTCGGCCTGGTGACTCCTCTTAGGCCTTCAGATTGCGCCTCGATCAGGTTTTCCGTTCCACAGTCCTCAACCTGCATAGCATCTTTTCACCAATGAGCTTCACTCTTCTTTTAATTTAACTTTTTATTGGGTTGTTGCCTTTTTGTCCTGATTGGGCTTTTGCAGGGGGTTGACAAGTTTGTTGTTGTGCTGGTGGAAAACCATATGGAACTCGAGGAGGAAAATGACTCCCTACGCGCGTTTATTGGCAAAGCCCACAGGGCTAGTGTCACTGCCCAAGCAGAGAAAGAAGCACTGGCTGGGGAGCTTTCCCGAGTTGAAGCCACCTTTCGAGATTAGATTGCCTCTCTCTAATATGAGTTGGTGAGCACATTGGAAGAAGTTGTGCTGCACAAGGCTAACACCGCTGATATGGAGGCTAAGCGAGACAATCTGGCCACCCGTCTGAGTGAAGTGCAAAAAAAGGCGGAGGAATTGCGGAAGGTGAAAGCTAACTACTTTACCTGCCGAAATGCCTCTAAGGAAGAACGCTGGGAAACCAATACCCTGCTAAGCATAGCTCAGGGCGAGAAAGCTAAGGTAGAACAGGATTTGGCCACAGCTAAGAGTTCTCTTAAGGAGCACAATCGCCATTTTTTGACGTTGAATCAGAGCTGGCAGAACTTTAAGAAAAACTTGGCTACTTCTAAATCTAAAGTATCCAAGCTGAATAGGGAACTGGGCCCCTCACAAAAGCAGATTGGTTGCCTTCTTCCTCAAATTAACTCTGTCTGTGCAATCCGAGATCGTGGTTTTGGCCTTGGCTTCAAAATCGGGATTAAGCAGCTGTGGAAGCTTCTACTTGCACATCCCAAGACATATCTCCATAACTTGAAGTGGAGAGAGATAAGTGCCAATCCTGCTACCTACCACTACTTTTATTTTATCAGGAGAGACGTTATGCCGAAAGTCTTTCAATAATAAAGAAAGAATATGATATGAATAACTGAGCTTACCGAAAATCTTTTGGTAAGAATAATATTTCGTCGAAAATGTCTTAAGCATAAAAATATCTTAAACATAAAATTTTCTCAAATGCTCAACGTTCCAAAGGTGAGGCAGTTCATGCCCTGCTACGTCCTTTAGGCGATAGGCTCACTGGCTACCACTGCCTATGACTACATATGGCCCCTCCCATCTTGGGCCCAACTTTCCTTCTTCTATGATGGTCACCCCAGTTTCTTTTAACACTAGGAAGCCAACCTTGAAGGACCTCGGCCTTACTCTCTTGTCGAAGTATTGCTCTGTCTTCCTCTTGTAGGCGGCCATCCTTGTCTCGATACTCACTCTTCTTTCTTTTAGTAGATCCAAATGCTCTTCTAGCTTCCTTCCATTTTCATCGACATTGAAGGTGAGCTTCTTGTGGCTTGGAATCCCCACTTCTACAGGTATCATGGCTTCGATTTTGTATGCCAGGGGGAAAGAGGTCTCTCTTATTGATGTCTTGGGTGTTGTCCTGTATGCCCATATGATCTCGGGGAGCTCATCCGCCCACACTCCCTTCTTCTTGCCTACCTTCTTATTCAATATCCTCACTATGGTCTTATTGGTTGCTTCAACTTGTCCTTTTGCTTGTGGGTATCCGGGGGATAAATACTTGACTTTGATCCCGAGTTCTAAACACCACCTATGATAATGATCTAAATCAAACTGCTTGTCGTTGTCGGAGATGATGCTTTGTGGTATCCCAAATTGCATACAATTGCCTTCCATATACACCTCTCACACTTTGAGCAGTCACCATTGTCATTGCCTCGGCTTCTACCCACTTGGTGGAATAGTCAACAGCGACGATGATAAGTTTGCTTCCTCCTTTATTCAGGGGTATAGGGATGACCAAACCTATCCCCCATTGAGAAAACGGCCATGGGGTCATTATCGACTTCAGTTCTTCAGGAGGCATGCTAGGGACTGGTGCGTGTAGTTTGCACGAACTCCTTTGAGTCTTGTAGGACGTTGGGCCAATAGTAGCCTACTCTCATTGCTTTCGCCGCCAATGACCTTCCTCCTTAATGATTTCCACAAACGCCTTTGTGTATCTCCCTCATCACATACTCGGCCTCCTCCTTTGATATGAATCTCAGTAATGGGCTTGAAAAATGTCACTTGTACAGTGTTCCATCTATCAAGGTGAATCGAGCTGTCGTGTTTCTGACTTTCCTTGCCTCCTCCCGGGAAATGGATAGCTCCTCAGCTTTCAAGTACCTGATGATGTTATCTACCCATCCTGGTGAGTTCCCTTCGATCTCAAAAACTTCCTCCCCTATTGGTGCCTTGTCTACTGTCCTAAGGTTAACTTCCCATGGCAGCATTTGCTCCTGCCTTGTCGATGCCACTTGTGCTAGCTGATCCGTCTTCCAGTTGTCCCCTTTAGGAATCCGTTCGATCCAAAAACACTGGAACTGACGAGATCACTCCTAGACATGATGTAGGTACCTTATTACCTTCAGTCCCTTCGCCAAATATTCTCCCATGATTTAGCCAACCACCACCTGAGAGTCTGCTTTCATTACTACCACCGTTCCACCTGACATTTCAGCTATGGCCAAGTCCATGAGCAACGCCTTGTACTCCGCTTCATTGTTTGTCACCTTGAAGTTCAGTCAGACAGCATGAAATGACTCCATGCCGCCGTCTGCTATCATGTGGAACCCAGCCCCCTCCTGCTCAACAGGATGAACCATCGATTTGCACTAGCCACAGTTCCTTCTCAGGTGCCTTCGGTGTCTCCTCGGGAAAGTTCGTCAATTTTGCAACAAAATCGGTCAGGATTTGTCTCTTGAAAACGGTTCTGAGGACATAATTGATGTGATACTTGCTCAAGTCGATGGACCATTTCACCATTCGCCCCGAAGTGCCAGGTCTTTGGAGCACTTTCTGCAAGGGTGTAAAGGTGATGACCCTTATAGGGTGGGCTTGGAAATAAGGGCATAATCGTTGTGGCGACGTCACAAGTGCTAAGGTGATCAACTCTATTTTTGGGTATCTCTTCTCGACCCCTCTTAAGGCTTTGTTGACATAATACACCGGCCTTTGCTCCTTGCCCTCATCTCTGACTAGAGCGGCGAAAACCGCATCTCAGGTAACTGCCAAATACAGTGATAAGGGTTTTCCCTGCTTGGTTTGACTAAGTAGCAATGGGTGGGTCAAGTATTCTTCCAACTGTGCAAATGCTTCCTCACACCGTGCATCCCATTTTTGGGCCTTCTTCAATACCTGGAAATAGGGCATGCACTTGCCCTTTGAGCGGGACACGAACCTACTAAGGGCCACTATTCTTCCTACTAGTTTTTGGACCTCATTAAGAGTCGTGGGCGACTTCATCTCGATGATTGCCCTAAGCTTCTCAGGATTTGCCTCTATGCCCCTCTCAGACACCATGAAGCCCAAAAATTTGCCCGATTGCACCCTGAACGCACACTTGTTTGGGTTGAGCTTCATCTTGTATTGTCGCAACACATCGAAAGCTTCCCTCAGGTCTTCCATGTGCTGCCCAAACTCCATGCTCTTTACCAAAAGGTCATCCACATACACTTTCATGTTCCGGCCTATCTGATTCTTGAACATTTGGTTGGCCAGCCTTTGGTAGGTTGCTCCTGCATTCTTCAGTCCGAAGGGCATGACCGTGTGTAACAGTACAAGCCCCGATCGGTTATGAAGGTCGTCTTATTTTGGTCAGCATGACCCATTTTGATTTGGTTATACCCATAGTAGGTGTCCATGAAACTCAACACCTTGTGACCTGCCTTGACATCGACTATTAGGTCTATCCGGGGGAGAGGGAAGCTATCCTTTGGGCAGGCTTTGTTGAGGTCCATGAAGTCTACGCACATTCGCCACTTGCCATTAGACTTCTTCATTAACACAACGTTTGACAACTAGTCAGGGTACTTAGTTTCCATGATAAATCATGTCGCCAGCAATTGGTCCACCTCTTCTGCTATCGCCATGTACTTCTTAGTGCTGAAATTCCTCTTCTTCTGCTTAACAGGTCTTGTGTCCAGGTTGATGTTCAATCGGTGCTCTATAACCTCTTTGCTTATTTCTGGCATATCTTGATGATTTCATGCAAAGATGTCTTTGTGCTCTAAGAGAAGCTAGATTAGCTAGGTCTGTTCCTCCTTCGCCATTGTAGTTTCAATCCTCACTTGGTTATTAGGCTGGGTTGGATCAAAGGGGACGAGTTCAATGGCTCGTCGACTTCTCCTTGTCTTAGCGTTTCCTCATCCCGTGTTTTTGCCTCAATCATGAAGACTTCAGGGGGAGGCGGCATGAGGGTCCCATCGCCACATTCCCACAACTATACTGTTTTTACATCTTGCACTTCTTTCCTCAGTTCCTACACATAACACTCTCGAGCAAATACATGCTCGCCACACACCTCGCCAATTCCAGCTTTCCTGGGAAACTTCATTTTCAGGTGATAGGTGGATGTGATCGCTCTCAAGGCATTCAACGTTGGTTAGCCTATAATGGCATTATATGCCAACTGCGTCCTTATCACTAAGAACTCAGTCAGGGTGGTGGTGAGGTAGGGGTCAGTCCCTACCAACACAGGTAGCGTAATGGACTTCATTAGTTGAGCTGCATCTCTCGTGAACCCCTTTAGTGTGGTTGCTGCTAGGCGAAGTTGACCCATAATTAACCCCATTTTCGTGAAAGCGTCCCAGAACAGGATGTCTGCCAAACTTCCGTTATCTATCAATATCCTCTGTGTCATGTGATTTGCTACCAGCATTGTTACCACCAACGCATTGTCGTGTAGTTATACTACCCCTCGAGAGTCATCATCGCCAAAAGAGGTTGGGGACGAGGATTGTACCGACGCTTGCTTTACAAGCCTCTCCACGTTGTATATTTCTTCATATCTTGCCCATCTTGCATAGGCCTTCCTTCCCAATGAGATTGGTCCACCTCTTGCATAAGCCCCAGCAATGGTACGAATCTTCCCCAATGGTGGGTTTCTTCGATCTGTATCTTGCCTGGTTGATGGTTTCTTGGTTCCTGCGATCTCTTCGCCCTCTTAGGTGATTCTCTCCTCCTCGGGCTCTCGCTCTATCTAGGCTTACACTCATGTCGTCTAAACACCGCGGTGGAGAGGCGTTTTCGGCGATAATGCATTCTAGTTCCCCGTTACCCTTCATCTCCTCAATGTTTTGTTTGAGCGATGACAATCCTCGGTTCGGTGACCATTCACCCTATGGTACATACAGTACCTTTGGATCCACCGCCCGCAATCCTCATCAAGCCTAGCTCCCTTCACCTTGTCATGGTCTTGCACATTAGAATAGTGAACATGGTTGCTACTATATCGCTCTCGTGTGTCTCTCGCTTTCCCTCATACTGACTCTTTCTTGGCCTTAGACATTCTTCTCGGAGCTTCCTAGGGCCTTCCTTCGACGTGCTCTCCTATTTCCACCTTGGCCTGATGGTGAGGGCGATTAGCAGATCCTAGACATTTATAAAGTCATCTACCCGATCCATAAATTCCTACAAAGTGGAGGGGGTTTTCCTCACCAATTCGGCCATGAAATGACTCCTTGGCCAAATTCCCTCGAGTAGTGTGACCAACATGATTTTCTCATCTTGATCATCAGTGGTCATTCTTTCCCTATTGAATTGTGCCAAATATGCCTTCAAACTTTTGTCCTCCTTCTGCTTTACAGTCAACAAGTATGCTGCTTGCTGCCTCCGCAGTCGGCTGGCCATAAACTGAGTGATGAACTCCCCAGTTCTTCAAAATTCTCAATGGAGTCTTGCTACAATGCTCCGAACCAACCCCAGGCTGCCCCTTTAAACATCAAGGAAAACCCTACATGCAATATCCCCTTGGAATCCATGGAGAGTGATGTGGGCTTTAAAAGTCTCCAAGCGCTCCACTGGATCCTTGGAACCGTCGTACATGTCTATTGACGGTACCTTGGATTTTGGTGGCCATTTCCTCATACTTATCCATCAGGCTGCGCAGATCATGATGCATCTTCTTTGGCTCCTCGTTCTCCTAAGGTGCTTTACCTGCACCAGCGCTGTGGACCTTCATTTCCACCCTATCAGCCTGATTGGGCATTGTGACTTCTCCAGATGGCCCCTTTTTTGCTTTGAGGACCTCATTCTCCTTTCGCAATGACTCGACTTTGGTGGTGAGCCTCCTCACTACTTCTTCCATTTTCGCAAGCCTTTCCTCCAAGTTTCGCGACGTCTCCTGAGATCGAGTGGTGGTGGACAAGTGAAAAGCACGTTGATTTCAAAATAGATGGATCACACAAACGACACCAACTGTTAAGGACGTGTTTCACCACTACGCACTCTCGATCTCCTGCAACCAAAGAGTAAGATGGCTTAGGGGGTTGGATGAAGCCCCGCCGATGCCTAAGTCAGTAACGATAGGAATCTTCTTAGAGTAAAATTATTCGAGAGCTTTCATTAGCATACCTGGATTCTTTAAATAGAGGACTTGCCTTCTTAGGATCACCTAGACTACCTGCTTTGCCCACTATTTGAAATTTGAATCTCGAAGCTTTCGAGCTATCCGTTCATTTGAATTAGTGAATAACCAAATCATTATTTCATCTACTATGTTTTGATCTCCATAAGAGTTTTGGAGTCGTAGTGTTCATAGCTAATTCAAAAATATTTGAAATTTTTTTTTTGGTGCAAACATATGTTGTCGAGTCACGATTTAGGACCATGGTGCCTTCTTCAAAATTGCCAAAAAAAAAAAACATTACTATAATCATAATACACGAATAAATTTAGCAAGTTATGTACAAAGTATGATCTTGGTCTAAATGCAAAAGATAAATGACAAGTACATGACCTCACTTGCCTACAACAATTGGAGGAATAAAAAGAAAAGTAATGACAATCCTTTCCTTTAGATAACCATGATATTTCTAAAAAATGATATTATTTTTATAAATTATTTTATAAAAATAATTTTCATTTAAAACATAATTTATTCTACTTATAAGCCGGTGAGTAAAGCATACTCTCGATATTGTTGACATAACAATACTTAATTTATAAGATTTTAAATTTTAAATTTTCCTTGCAAATCAATTTTTGCTATGTCAATAGCATAGAAAGTATACTTACACACAAGCTTACAAACAAATTTTTTTCATAAATAATTATAAAAAGAGTTGTATATATTTTTCTTTTAAAAAAAAAAAAAAAGCTGGCAACAATCTCAACTCTGCTCGAAAGAACAAAAATGTAGGAGAATTCGTAGAAGTCCAGGATATCTAAGCAACTGCAAACATAAACGGAATAAAAACCCTGTAAACTCGTTATACTTTGTATTACAGATAATAGTCATGACAGCTCACGGACAACAGCTTAGCTGTTACAAGCTTGATTCTAGGCAAATCTTTGTATTATTATTTCCGTTACAATTTAGAGTTAATTGTAATTATTTGTATTTAAAGCCTTTCCTTATTTGAGTTGATGTACTATATAAAAACAGAATGTGTATATGAATACAATATAGAATCTGTCCATCAATTGTAAACTTTCTATATGGTATTAGACGTCTCTTCTCTCTAATGAGATTGTCAAACATTCGATCCTATGGCTTCCACCAGCTCTAATACCCCAATATCAACCCATCCAATCAACACAGTTGAGCAACAACCATTGGTTTCTGTCAATGCCAGCACTCAATTACCCTTGAAACTCACCCCTACCAACTATCCTTCATGGAGGGCTCAGTTTGTCACTCTTCTCATAGGATACGATCTTATGGTCTTTATAGATGGCACACTTCAATGTCCATCTCGTGGTGACCCTACTCAGCCACCATCTGCTGCCTACACATTGTGGTATAGGCAAGATCAACTCTTGCTTCATGCTATTTTTGCCTCAGTCTCTGAAGCAATGATGCCCCTCATTGCATCTGTGGCAACATCTCACTCAGCATGGGGGAGACTTAGGCATTTATATGCTAACAAGTCTCGCAGTCGTGTTATGCAGCTCAAGGAGGATCTCACGCTAATGCAGCGTGGAAATAAATCTATTAGTGGCTTTCTTCAATCTGTGAAAGTACTTGCAGATGAACTAGCTGTGATTGATGCACCTCTTTCGGCAGACAACATCACGCTATATGTCCTGAATGGACTAGGGACAGATTTCAAGGACGTTGTTGCACCTATTAGAGCTAGAGAAAATCTACTCAGTTTTGAGAAACTTCATGATCTACTAGTTGGCCATAAAAATTATCTCAAACGGCTAGAATCTGCAAATGCTACTCTAATTGCAATGGCAAACTCTACTCAACGTCGCAGCAATCAACATGAGTTCACCAACAAAAAACAAGGGTGTTCCTCTAATGGTGATAAGCGTTCCAACAAGTGAGACAAAGGAGGGAAATCATCAATAACATGTCAACTTTGTGTTGCACAAGGACACACAGAAAAACAATGCCCATCATTCACTAAATGTGCACCCTTGGCAAACTGTGCTACCAGTTCTAATGCCTCAGACAAAAAGTGGCTTGTCGATTCTGCAGTATCTCACACAATCACTTCTGACTTCTCTAATCTATCTATTCACTCTGAATATGATGGAACAGATGAAATCGTTATAGGTGATGGCTCAGGTTTGCATGTTACTCATGTTGGCTCTATTTCCATTCCCTCAAATTCTCGTACCTTTACATTACCAAAAACTTTATGTGTTCCATCCATTCACAAAAAATTAATATATGTGCACAACTTCACCAAGGCTAACAATGTCTTTCTTGAGTTTCACCCTTTTGAATTTTTTGTGAATGATCGAAGCACAGGAATGACACTCCTTCAAGGTAAATGTCAAAATGGTGTATATCCATTTCCAGTACCAGTTGCCACAAGTTCTACTCGTCCTCTTGCTTTAGTAGGTGAACATGTATCCATGGAAAACTGGCATCGGAGACTAGGCCATCCCACCTCTCCTATTGTGTCCCAAATAGTCAATCAAAATTCCATACTTGTTGTAGCTAAGGACTCTTCTTTGCCAAGTCTTTGTAATTCTTGCAAATGCAATAAAAGTCGTCGGTTCCCTTTCGAAAACACCTCTCTTATCAGTTCTCATCCACTAGAATATATATATGTTGATGTTTGGGGTCCGGCTTCATTCACTTCTGTTGATGGTTTTAAATATTATGTAATATTTATAGACCATTTCACAAAGTACACAACTATTTTCACTTTGCAACAAATCTGATGTGCGTGCCATCTTTACTCAACTCAAAGAATGCTGGAAAATCAGTTTGAAAGCAAAATTAAAAACTTTTATTCTGATAATGGAGGAGAGTTTCAAGCACTACATGCATTTCTAGCAAACAACGGTATTGGTTTCTATACTTCCGCACCTCACACTCCCCAACAAAATGGGACTAGTGAGCGTCGTCATAGCCATATTGTAGAAACTGGTCTTACTTTGCTCCATCAAGCCTCCCTTCCGTTGTCTTATTGGTCACACGCTTTTCAAATGGCTGTTTATCTAATAAACAGAATGCCAACCAAAGTTCTTAAAAACAAATGTCCATTTGTAGCTCTCTTTGGAAGACAACCAAATTGTTTGAAACTAAGAACATTTGGCTATCAATGCTTTCCTTGGTTAAGACCATACAATGCCACCAAACTTCACCCAAGGTCTCGACCATGCTTGTTCATTGGCTACTGCACTTCACAAAGTGCTTATAAATGCCTTGATCTTTAGTCATCAAAAATCTTTTTGTCCAAACATGTTGAATTTGATGAAAACATTTTTTCCGTTTCATGGTTCCAACACTCATCAATCTCAATCAAGTGTCACACCTGCTAATGCAAGTACTCAAGCAAAACTGTTGCAGCTGGTGCACAAAACAAGAAATACATCACATATGGCTCTACCTTTGTAGGATGTTGCTTCTGATGCATCAGCCTCTTCAAAATTGAGCCCTTCTACAAAACCACCGACACCTTCAAGTGAGCTACCTATACCTTCAAGTGAGCCACCTACACCAACAAACAACCCATCATTGACATCATTTGCCTTACCATCAAGAAATCATTCAATGACAACCAGATCACTGAATCACTTTACAAACCAAAGCAGCTATACATGGTTACAAAGCATCCCTTACCTCAACCTGTTGAGCCAACCTGTATCACGCAGGCCATGAAAGACCCAAAGTGGCGACAAGCAATGTCGGATGAATTCACGGCACTTGTGAAACATGAAACTTGGGACCTTGTCCCTAAAACAGAAGCAACGAATCTGGTAGGCTGCAAATGGGTATTCCACATTAAAAGAAATCCTAATGGAAGCATTGAGCACTACAAAGCGCGATTGGTGGCAAAGGGTTTTCATCAAAGACCAGGCCTCGATTATACAGAAACCTTTAGTCCTGTGACTGTTCGTTCAATACTTACTATTGCAGTGAGTCGTGGCTTGTCCTTACGACAACTCAACATAAATAATGCCTTTCTACAAGGCACGCTACATGAGGATGTCTACATGATTCAACCACATGGTTTTGTTGATTCGAATTTCTCTAATCATGTTTGCAGGCTAAAGAAGTCCATTTATGGACTAAAACAAGCTCCAAGAGCTTTGTACAAGGAGTTGCAGCAGGATCTACTTCAATTGGGTTTCCTAAACTCAAGAGCCAATCCATTTTTATTTATTCTTCGGCAAAACACATTAACTATATACTTGCTTGTGTATGTGGATGATCTTATCATCACAGGAAGTGACTCAGCTGCTATCAACAAGATGACCAAAAAATTAGAAACCAGATTTTCTCTTAAAGATCTCGGCCATCTCTACTACTTCCTAGGTGTGGAAGTCATTCCTTGCAAACATGAGCTGTTTTAACTCAGCACAAGTATATCAAAGATATACTCACTAGAACAAGGATGGAGGGTGCTAAAGAAGTGCAAACACCAATTGCTTCAAAAGACACTTTACAAAGTAATGATGGCTCACCACCAGTTGATGCAACTGAGTATCGAAAAGTCATTGGAGCATTGCAATACTTAGCACTTACAAGGCCAAATATAGCCTTCCCTGTCAACAAGCTTGCTCAATTCATGCAAAAGCCAAGTATACTTCATTGGCAAGCTACAAAAAGGTTGCTAAGGTGCCTCAAGCTCACTGTAAATCATGGGATTTTAATTAGAAGCACGGACAAATTAATTTTACATGGTTACTCTAAAGCCGATTAGGGAGGAAATAAAACTGATCGCACATCAACGTCTTTCTATCTCATTTTTCTTGGTGCGACACCTATATCATGGTCCACTCAGAAACAACGTGCAGTTGCAAGATCATCAACAGAAGCTGAATACAGGGCCTTAGCCACAGCAGCATCAGAACTCATTTGGATCACTTCTCTGTTTAGTGAACTTCATATTTCAATTCTAAAAGCTCCTACAATATATTGTGACAATATTAGTGTTACTCAACTCAGCCTCAATCCAGTTTTCCACTCCCGTATGAAACATATAGCAATTGATCTACATTTTGTTCGGGACTTAGTTGGAAAATGAATCTTAAATGTCTCGCATGTTAGTACTGAAGATCAACTTGCTGACCTGCTCACAAAGAGTTTATCACATCAAAGATTTCAAAAGCTATCAACTAAGATTGGTGTTGCCGATCACGGACAACAGCTTAGCTGTTCCAAGCTTGATTCTAGGCAAATCTATGTATTATTATTTCCGTTACAATTTAGAGTTAATTGTAATTATTTGTATTTAAAGCCTTTCCTTATTTGAGTTGAAGTACTCTATATAAAAACAGAATGTGTATATAAATACAATATAGAATCTTTCCATCAATTGTAAACTTTCTATACTTTGTACCTACTTGGTAAATGAAATGCACGATTGTCACTAGGTGTAAAACCCCATACACCCTTGGCTTCTTTGTTCAGCGACACTGACAATACATCGTAAAGCCCTGAATAGATTCTCTCGAGTTCATGTACCACAAATCCAAAGGTGCTAAGCCCCTGGAAAACTAGATTCCATAAACTCACAATTGTAAGACTAATGGCTCGATGAAAAATCTGTAACTAATAATAAAATAATTTAAATTAAAATTTATATGAGATTTTAAAAAATAAAGAACAAATTTTAAATAAAAATTATAATGTTAAAAGAAAATTAGAAAATAATTTTTTAATATTTATTTTTGTTTTAAAATTTATAAAAGTTAAATTATTTTTTATTTTTTTGTTTAAAAATTTAAAAATTGAAAAAAAATTATAATAATTAACTAATTATTAGATAAAAAATTTCAAATTTTAAAATTACTTAATTATATTTGAATGGTATTTAGATGTTAAAATGAGATGAGATATTTTCAAAGTTCCGGAAAACCAAATCAGACCATTCCTTAATTTGGATCCTGAGATATAGAAGGAGCACCACCAATACAAGAAGTCATTCAATCAACAATGAACATTGAATCGTCCAGGTAGATCAGGTTCACAAGCCAACTCAAAGAAATAAATAAAAAAAGGGGGCAAAAACTGCAAAGACTCGCAAGACAATCTTAAGGATAGAAATAGAACATTCTTCCACCACCACCAGCAGAACATACTACTACCACTATACTCCCTGTAAAGGCGGATGAAAATGAAGATTGAGGTAAACTGGAAGGCCGCGCATCATATTGTCAACCCTGTTCTACCCCTTTTTTTTTTTTTTTTTTGTTATAAAAAAAGATAATTTTCATTAGGGTTTTTGGTGGAGACAGACTAATCACTTAGCCATCATCACCTTGACAAACTCCTCATAGTTTATCTGGCCATCACCATCTACATCAGCCTCCCTGATCATCTCATCGACTTCCTCGTCAGTGAGCTTCTCCCCAAGATTGGTCATCACATGGCGCAGCTCAGCAGCAGAGATGAACCCATTCTGATCCTTGTCAAAAACCCGGAAGGCCTCTTTAAGCTCCTCCTCTGAGTCAGTGTCTTTCATCTTCCTGGCCATGAGGTTTAGGAACTCAGGGAAGTCAATGGTCCCGTTGCCATCAGCATCAACCTCATTGATCATGTCCTGGAGCTCTGCTTCAGTTGGGTTCTGGCCGAGCGACCTCATCACAGTCCCAAGCTCCTTGGTAGTGATGCAACCTGCAAATCATTAAGCTCAAAGATAAATTTCAACTTATTCTTGTCAGAGAATCTACCACCAAA
>QEOT01008203.1:1775-125674 GCA_003123785.1 Pterocarya stenoptera | reverse complement strand
CTTTTTTTTTTTTTTTTTTTTTTTTTTTTTTTTCTTTTTTAACCGTTTCGTTTTATTTTCGGTATTATATTTAAAAGAATTAAATTTTAAAAAAAAATTTAAAAAAATTTAAAAAAAATAAAAAATAGTTTGATGTATGTGTGTAGGATGATACAAAGCAACGCTCTATTTAAAAATTATTATTATATTTTAAATAGATTTTTTCGTTCGGTATTTATTAGTAATAACGATGAAATTGAAAAGAAAACACGGTTCGTTACGCCGTTTGGACTTTGGACGCGGAGAGAGTGGTTTGTGATCTCCCTCTTCTGTCACGCGTCAACTGGCACCTCGAGGGCAAGTGGAATTCAGGGATATGTTATGAGAAATGTGAAGTCTGAAGTTTTTGCATATATATTTTAAAATAGATAAATTTAGAACAATTAAAAAAATTATTATTTTTTAAATAAGATTGACGAGGTTTTTATTTTTTATGAAATAAGATATTATGTTCTATAGTAACAAAATTATTCTTAGGGGTATTTCGATACTTAAAATATTTTGAAATATCTATAAATAATAGTAAAATTATTTGTGAATAGTAATAAATAATTTAAATTAACATGTTTTATTAGATTTTGAGAAATAAGAGAGATCAAGTTGAAAAAACATATTATAAAATTAAAAAATTGTTCGAATATAATTTTTTAATATTATTTTTATTTTAAAATTTGAAAAAAATATATTGTATTTTATATTTTGTTTGGGAGTTTGATAAAATTATAATGATTAAATAAAAATTTTAAAATTTTGAAACTAAAAAGTGTTGTTTTAGTGATATTCAGGAAGAAAATATCTAGAAATATTTGAGAATACCTGAAAATAATTATATTCCCAAACTAGCCAGCCATTTATTGTACAGTGCCAAGTTTGGATATTGAGTTATTCTCATCTTTTTCTTTCCAAATATTACTAAAACATAATACTTTTAAATTTTAAATTTTTAAATTTTTTATCTAATCATTACTTATATCCGAACACAAACCTCAAGTTACTCCATACAACTTTTCCAAACTTTCAAATAAAATACAAAAAATAATACAACTTTTTCAAATTTCAAAATAAAAATTATATTAAAAAATTATATTTTTTTAACTTTATAATTTTTTTATTCAATTTTTTTTATATGAACCCGCAGGAATAAAATCCATTGAATCCACAATTAATTTGAAAATTTACCCAAGAAAGCAAAAATCAAGTCAATAGATAGAGAATCTACACCCGTTGAGAACTCTTTTCAAGAACCTAGATTATATTAAAATCTAAACTCGTTGAAGAACCTGTCTCAAAAACCCTATTACAATGAAGAACGTCCCAAAAATTGTGATTTGCCTTTGATAAGTTCAAAAGTTCATTCAATAACAAGATGAGATAAACTCAACTCACAATTAATAAATTTATTAAATTTCATAAAACTTCTTAACATGAGACTACAAAGAGTATTTAAATCAAAACCTAATTAAAATTCTAGCTAAAATAAAGCATTTATTCCAAAAATACCCTAGGATGAATAGTGTCACGCCTATAGTAACTTGGTTACAGTACTTCTTTAAACCATAGTTCCAAAAAAATAATTTTCCGAATAAACCATTGGCCAAAATACAAGACCTTCCCAAAAATCCTAGTTCAAAAGAAATAAGACATCTGTGGGTCAAGCATCCTCAAGTCCATTTATTCTAAACTAATAAAATAAATCTTTTAACAAATTAAAAGTCTTCAATAACAATATGTCTAAACAATAACTCTAAGTCATATCTTCTACAGCTTGTATCAAGTAGATCAAAATTAGTTCTCCTTCTTTCAAGCTTATCTTGAGTGTTTGGCTCTTGCTAGCTTCATCCCAAGTGGATTGCACCAATCCTTGCCCTGCTTCCTTGATCTTCTTGGCTCTTGATCTTATAATTGGCTCATCTGGAACTTGCAAAAAATCTTTAAGACTAGGCCCACCTTAGTTCCCATCATTTCTCCTCTCCTCAAAATGATTCAATCTCGAATCTTCACCTACATCAAAAGTAGAAATGTTAGAGACATTGAAAGTAGCAGACACATTGTACTCACCTAGAAGATCCATTTTTTATGCATTGTCATTAATTTTCTCAAGAATTTGGAACCATCCATCTCCTCGATGATGCAACTTAGTCCGTCCATGGATTGAGAATCTTTCTTTACGCATGTGAACTCAAACCCAATCTCCTGGTTCAAAGATGACACGCCTTTGCCCTTTATTGACTTGGGAAGCAAACATCTCATTCTTTTGGACAATTTGAAGTCGTACCCTCTTATAAAGTGACTTCACTAACTCTGTTTTCTTTTGTTCATCCAAGCTATTCCGGCCATCAACAAGTAAATGTATCAAATATAAAAGAGTAAATGGATTAAAGCCATAAACAATTTCAAAAGAAGAATAAGAAATAGTAGTATACATAGTCCTATTATATGCAAACTCTAATAAGGGCCAATAATATTCCCGTAAACGTTCAAGCAACAAGTAAATGAATGGCAAATAATACTCCCACTCAGGGTTACGCAGCACGTTTAAAATCCTTTTTACACCATAATGGCCCAACAAACCACATCCATTCACTAGCATCTCACGCCTAAGATTTGTAACACTCGGGTCCAACCAAGCCCGCTTTACAAAATTTTTGGGTTTATAGGTATGAAAAAATCCATTTGGTTTTGCGAGTAAAAATTTTATGGAAGAGAGGACGAGCCTAAAATACTTTGGCGGATTATAATTTTTCATTAGGTTGTAAATCTTTTAATAGACTAAGTGGATCTTCACTCAACATTTATGGGACAAGTGTAATTTTTTTTAGGTTGAATCGAGGCCCAAGAATTAGGCAAAGAGCCCTAGCCCGTGAAAAAAAACATAATTCCTAGGCTCCACGCATGCACAGTTTCAAGTATGCTTTGTTCCTCTTCATGCACGTCTCCCTTTCTTTTCTTTTCTTTTCTCTAGGGTTTTATCTTTTTCCTTTTTAGTTACACGTTCAGCAACCTAATGTAAACCTAGAATAGCCATTTCTTCTTTCTCTCCCTCTCCTCTCAGTTTCCCATTGCCGCCGCTAGCCACTCCTCCATTACACGAAAATTGCTCTCCACACAAACGGCAACCACGGCTCCTCCTTTGCACTACCGTAAGTCACACAGTGCTTCAAACCTCCCCGTGCCTCTGTTTTTCCAGCCGTTGCACCGTCCAAACTCAAGCCACGGACCGAGAACCACATAGAGTAGCCAGCCTTGAACGTGCAGCCACCTTAAACCGCCATTGTTGAGCCACGGCATCCCCCAGCCCACTGCCCAGCCAACGCTTAACCCAGCACCACCTCTGTTTTACACTCTCAAAACAGAGTTTTTTATACCCCACCGTGCACCACCGCCCTCTTCTCGAACTCAGCCCGTTGTCCTCTGTTTTAGTTCTCCGAAACAGAGCAAGTTATTGCTCAAGCCGTCCAGCAAGCTTCCCTCCGCCGGCCTCTCACTGGGTGTTGCACCTCAGAGCTCCACCGTCAAGACCTCACAGAAACCACTGCCAAGGACCTTCCGGCACCCCCTGTCCGTCGCTCCCCTCTCGGTAAACCAGCCCCGAACTCACCCACTCTCCTCTCCGTCTCACTCTCGCTCATCTCTTTCTCTCTCTCAGTGTTCTGCAGTCGTGTCTCAACCACCTCCTAGCTCGCCGCCTTTGTGCCTCCATCTCTCGATGAGCCTCCACCTCCCTAACTGTTGTTTTCACAAATTTGTTTTCTTAGTAGCAGAGTTTTACAGAAGCTTAGTGTAAGTTAGTCTTTGCATAATATATTTATGTAACGAAATTCCTTTGTTACCCCCATTGAAGTACCACCTTATTAATCTATTTTTAAACTTTAAATACGTAAAGTAGTGGACTTTTTTATTTATTTATGTTTATAGTATTTTAAATTGTTTTATAGTAAAGATTTCTTTAAAAGATAAACGATCTTGTATAGTTTATTTTTCTTTGGACATAGATGCTTGTGGGTTTTATTATTTTAGCATTTTAGGAAACTAATGTTTTTATCGGATTATTTATTAAGTGATTATTGATGAAATTGGGAAGTAATGATAGATTTTGAGGTTATGAGAATTTTAGGTTTTGAGAAATTAAAATAGGTTATTTTAGAAGCTTAGGCTTAAATATCGAAATATGTGATTGATTGGAAATTTACGGAAATTACGTGATTATTTTATAGGTGACGAGTAATATTTGTTCGACATTTTTTTGAGGAAATTTTGAAAAGCTAAGAAGTTCAGGTAAGCAGGGTTCCTATGCTAGACTTTACATAAAATAAAATGAACTGAGGTTTCTCTTGAAAAATATACAGGTTTTGTTATGAAAAGAAATCCGAAATAACTTCAGTTATTTGTTTCTACATTACTCATGAAATTCTGTATAAGAATAAAGTATTTCTAGCATGACTGGTGTAGACATGAGCTTATTTCTGGCATGTTGTTTCTAAACTGTGTAAAACAGAGCGAGTAATAAATTTTGTGCATAAATCATATTTTGTGATCTGATTCTGTTCAGTTCTGAAGATTTTCTGTACTATGATATGATATGATGTGATTTCTGAAAACTTTTGGCATGACATTCTGAATCTGGGTTTTGTTTGTGGATGGTGATCTGTTTGACCTACCACGGGTGCTAATAGTGGTTTTGGGTTGGTACCAATTGTTCTGTTTCTGGTGCACCCACTTTGGAAACAAAGTGGTCTTTCTGGTCGTCTTTCCTGTGTGCACACTCGGGACTCCGAGAATAAATAAGGGGAAGATTCAAATTCTGTTTCTGCTCGGTTAGCTACCGAGTTTTGCACAACCCTACCACAGGGGTTAAACATGATCTCTGATGTGATATGAAATTCTGGTATGATGGTGGTAAGTTATGCTATGCCAAAAGACTTTGAATAAGAATATTTTTCTGAAACTTTCACTCTGATATTTTTGAGAACATGTTCTACTTCCGCACTCTAAAAATGGAAATATTTTGTTCTGCATTCTAAATTTTGTAAATGCTCATGTTTGCACACTAGTATATGTTCTTTGCTTACTGAGTTGTTGATAATTCACCCCTTATCTCTAAATATTTTTCAGATAATTTTGATGGTTCAGCTGGAGAGCAAGAGTAAGAAGTTTTAGCAATGTGTGATGATTGTGGTGGAAGAAGTGCATGAGGGTACAAGTGTTTATTTGAGAGTCGTAGTTAGGGAATTGTTTTATTTTCGATTATTTGGATTGGATGAGTCAAGGATATTTTTAAGTATTTGGGGAGGTTTTAATTTATGTTTAGAGAATTTCTTTGTTGTCCATATGATGGAACATGTATATTTGGATTAATAATGAATTAATATTTTAAGGAGTTTTTTCTGAATTTATAGTTGTAATACCGAAGTTGATATTAAGTATTAAAAGCTAACTCTCCGGACCTCCAGGATCGGGGCGTTACAGTTGGTATCAGAGCCAGGTTTGAGATTCTGCATACTACAATGAAGTAATTGATGAAAGTTAAGGTTTTAGAATTTTGTAGGCATTGGGTCATGACTTTCAGGAAATAATTTTCAGAGTTGAGGTGTAGACATTTGTGAACTGTAAGAGTTGGTTTTTATTGGTACTTTAGGTTTTAGAATCTTCAGGCGTTAGGCAAGATGTCCTATGGAATTTGAGGGTTAGGATTTTATAGATCTGTTGGGAAGTTCACGTTGATTGAGGATCGTTTCGATTCCATAGACCGCAGTTAAGGCTTTTGTTAGTATTGAAGGTTTAGAGCCTAGAGATTTATGTAACTAGTATTGCGTGTTCACATTTTATATATATTTATGTTTGTTTTATGGTTACCACCATATGCTTATTTTTTATGCGAACTCTTTATTCTTGTAAAGATTTTTCTTTAACAATCCAAGTTGTCAGGATGCCACCTTGTCGTCGGGAAAGAAGCGTTTCGGGTATGAATGCAACAAATGATAAATGGGGATGGACCATAGAGCAGTTTAATCGAATGCATCCTCCAACCTTCAATGGTAGGGGCGATGCAACCTTAGTAGAAGACTGGATCCAGGACATTGAGGAGATACTTTGCGTTATAAACTGCACGGATGAATAGAAGGTATTATACTCTGCTTTCAAACTAACGGGAGAAGCAAAAAGATGGTGGATTTCGGAAAGAACTATCAGAGAAGCTGAAGGGACGGAAATAGTCCGATGGATGCACTTCAAGCAAATTTTTCTGGAACGCTTTTTCCCAATCTCAGTCAGAGACGACAAGGCTATGGAGTTCGCTATTTTGGTGCAAGGAGCTATGACTGTACACCAATACGCAGCTAAATTTATTGAGTTATCACGTTTTGCTGCATATCTGATCCCTGATGAGGAGAAGAAGGCTTGTAAGTTCGAGCAAGGATTGAACGAAAAGATTTACGAACGAGTTGTGGGCTTTCAAATCCAAAACTTTTCAGAGCTGGTGAATATGGCCACAGTCTTTGAACAGTGCCTTCAAAGAAGCTCTGCATTGTTGGAACAAAGGAAGAGGACTGCTCCACAGGGGTTTCATTCTGCAATGGATCAAGGGCTGTGGAAAAAGAGAAATGATGGGAGCAGCTTGGGGCAAAAGCAAATGCTGGGAAATCAATCGAATAGCCTCTGTAAGTTTTGTAATCGTGCACATACTGGAGAGTGCAGAAGGGAAGTGGGGGCGTGTTTTCGATGCGGTAAGACCGGACATCTTATCAGGGAATGCCCTTTGATGCTGACGGAAAACAAGAAGCCTAACCCACATCCAAGTTCCCAACAGATGAATCAGGGAAATAATCAACGTAGAATGGGACGGCGTGAGTGTTTGCACTGACATCTGAAGATACTGAGGACAACAACAATGAGATCACAGGTACCCCACTCTATTTTCTCCTTGAAAGTTATCTGTTTTAGTTGAGTGAGATTAATCATGGTTGCATGGAACTTTTCTGGTTGTATAGCTTAGAATATTGAAGTTTGGTGGAAGAGGAGTTTAAAGGGGTTAGACACAATACGTTATATCTACGAGGCTCTAACTTTAGGTGTTTGATGGGTTAGTATGTATTTTTGGGAAATGAGAATTTTAGGAAAATTTACGGTTGTAAGTAGATTTTTTTTTTTTTTTAGATGCATAATTTGTGAATTGAAGTTACTTAGGACATAAGTTTGGAACTTTTGATTATACCATTATTCGGAGTTTATTAAAGTGGGGTTCTTTTTTTTAGTTAAAGGGGAAATTTTAGGCTTGTAAATCTATGGTTGAGATTCATACTTTTAGGTTTGGACTCGAATTTGCATTCGAAATCGACTCTTGGATTTTGAATATTGCTGAGTTGAGGAATATTAGAAAGTTGGGATTTGTTTGAAATATGAAGGATTAGTATATTAGATTTGACTTGTGATGAAGTAAATTTTGAGGACAAAATTTTTTTAAGGGAGGGAGGATGTAACACTCGGGTCTAACCAAGCCCGCTTTACAAAATTTTTGGGTTTATAGGTATGAAAAAACCCATTTGGTTTTGCGAGTAAAAATTTTATGGAAGAGAGGACAAGCCTAAAATACTTTGGCGGATTATAATTTTTCATTAGGTTGTAAATCTTTTAATAGACTAAGTGGATCTTCACTCAAAATTTATGGGACAAGTGCAATTTTTTTTAGGTCGAATCGAGGCCCAAGAATTAGGCAAAGAGCCCTAGCCCATGAAAAAAAACATAATTCCTAAGCTCCACGCATGCACAGTTTCAAGTCTGCTTTGTTCCCCTTCATGCACGTCTCCCTTTCCTTTTTTTTTTTTTTTCTCTAGGGTTTTATCTTTTTCCTTTTTAGTTACACGTTCAGCAACCTAATGTAAACCTAGAATAGCCATTTCTTCTTTCTCTCCCTCTCCTCTCAGTTTCCCACTGCCGCCGCTAGCCACTCCTCCATTACACGAAAATTGCTCTCCACACAAACGGCAACCACGACTCCTCCTTTGCACTACCGTAAGTCACACAGTGCTTCAAACCTCCCCGTGCCTCTGTTTTTCTAGCCGTTGCACCGTCCAGACTCAAGCCACGGACCGAGAACCACACAGAGTAGCCAGCCTTGAACGTGTAGCCACCGTAAACCGCCACTGTTGAGCCACAGCATCCCCCAGCCCACTGCCCAGCCAACGCTTAACCCAGCACCACCTCTATTTTACACTCTCAAAATAGAGTTTTTTATACCCCACTGTGCACCACCGCCCTCTTCTCGAACTCAGTCCGTTGTCCTCTGTTTTAGTTCCCCAAAACAGAGCAAGTTATTGCTCAAGCCGTCCAGCGAGCTTCCCTCCGCCGGCCTCTCACTGGGTGTTGCACCTCGCTCTCGCCTCAGAGCTCCACCGTCAAGACCTCACAGAAACCACCGCCAAGGACCTTCCGGCACCCCCTGTCCGTCGCTCCCCTCTCGGTAAGCCAGCCCCGAACTCACCCACTCTCCTCTCCGTCTCACTCTCGCTCATCTCTTTCTCTCTCTCAGTGTTCTGCAGTCATGTCTCAGCCACCTCCCAGCTCGCCGCCTTTGTGCCTCCGTCTCTCGGTGAGCCTCCACCTCCCTAACTGTTGTTTTCACAAATTTGTTTTCTTAGTAGCAGAGTTTTACAGAAGCTTAGCGTAAGTTAGTCTTTGCATAATATATTTATGTAACGAAATTCCTTTGTTACCCCCATTGAAGTACCACCTTATTAATCTATTTTTAAACTTTAAATACGTAAAGTGGTGGACTTTTTTATTTATTTATGTTTACAGTATTTTAAATTGTTTTATAGTAAAGATTTCTTTAAAAGATAAACGATCTTGTATAGTTTTTTTTTCTTTGGACATAGATGCTTGTGGGTTTTATTATTTTAGCATTTTAGGAAACTAATGTTTTTATCGGATTATTTATTAAGTGATTATTGATGAAGTTGGGAAGTAATGATAGATTTTGAGGTTATGAGAATTTTAGGTTTTGAGAAATTAAAATAGGTTATTTTAGAAGCTTAGGCTTAAATATCGAAATATGTGATTGATTGGAAATTTACGGAAATTACGTGATTATTTTATAGGTGACGAGTAATATTTTTTCGACATTTTTTTGAGGAAATTTTGAAAAGTTAAGAAGTTCAGGTAAGCGGGGTTCCTATGCTAGACTTTGCATAAAATAAAATGAACTGAGGTTTCTCTTGAAAAATATACAGGTTTTGTTATAAAAGAAATCCGAAATGACTTCAGTTATTTGTTTCTGCATTACTCATGAAATTTTGTATAAGAATAAAGTATTTCTAGCATGACTGGTGTAGACATGAGCTTATTTCTGGCATGTTGTTTCTGAACTGTGTAAAACAGAGCGAGTAATAAATTTTGTGCATAAATCATATTTTGTGATCTGATTCTGTTCAGTTCTGAAGATTTTCTATACTATGATATGATGTGATGTGATTTCTGAAAACTTTTGGCATGACATTCTGAATCTGGGTTTGGTTTGTGGATGGTGATCTGTTTGACCTACCACGGGTGCTAATAGTGGTTTTGGGTTGGTACCAACTGTTCTATTTCTGGTGCACCCACTTTGGAAACAAAGTGATCTTTCTGGTCGTCTTTCCTGTGTGCATACTCGGGGCTCCGAGAATAAATAAGGGGAAGATTCACATTCTGTTTCTGCTCGGTTAGCTACCGGGGTTTGCACAATCCTACCACGGGGGTTAAACATGGTCTCTGATGTGATATGAAATTCTGGTATGATGGTGGTCAGTTATGCTATGCCAAAAGACTTTGAATAAGAATTTTTTTTGAAGCTTTCGCTCTGATATTTTTGAGAAAATGTTCTGCTTCCGCACTTTAAAAATGGAAATATTTTGTTCTGCATTCTGAATTTTGTAAATGCTCATGTTTGCACACTAGTATATGTTCTTTGCTTACTGAGTTGTTGATAACTCACCCCTTATCTCTAAATATTTTTCAGATAATTTTGATAGTTCAGCTGGAGAACAAGAGTAAGAAGTTTTAGCAATGTGTGATGATCGTGGTGGAATAAGTGCCTGAGGGTACAAGTGTTTATTTGAGAGTCGTAGTTAGGGAATTGTTTTATTTTCGATTATTTGGATTGGATGAGTTAAGGATATTTTTAAGTATTTGGGGAGTTTTTAATTTATGTTTAGAGAATTTCTTTGTTGTTCCTATGATGGAACATGAATATTTGGATTAATAATGAATTAATATTTTAAGGAGTTTTTTCTGAATTTATAGTTGTAATACCGAAGTTGATATTAAGTATTAAAAGTTAACTCTCCACACCTCCGGGATCGGGGCGTTACAAGACTAGTAAGCTCACAAAGTTTATTTTCTTTAAACAAACACCGATCTAGTCTATAATACTTACCAAGCGATGCCTTTTCACACACTCCTTACACACTAGCAAAGTCATCATCATTAGTATGCAATTCCTTATCATATTCAAATCTCAATAACTTTGAATCTAAAATGAAGACAATGCCATACCTTCTTGCTAATTCTTTTCACCCTCTTTTTTCTTTCACTTTCTTTTTCATCTTCTTTTTTTGAACTCTCGACCTCTCAAGTGTTTTTCAACTCATTCTCTCTTTTCAATTTCACTTGATTTTCATACACTTGTCTTCGAGTCAATGATATAAGAGTAATGGTCTTATTGTCTTTTACCAAAGTATACCTATTCTTGAACCCGTCATGAATCACTTTCATATAATTCTGCCACGACCTTCCCAACAAAATATAGCCAGCATGCATAGGCACTACATCACAAAACACTTCATCCATATATTTTTCAATTGAAAAAGAAATTAACACTTGCTTATTTACCCTAACCTCTCCACAATCATTCAACTATTGCAATTTGTATGGTCTAGAATGTTTCAAAGTAGAAAATTCAATTTCTCAATTAAAATTGTGCTAATAATATTAGTACAACTCCCCCTATCAATGATACTATATACCTTGTTGTTGATGTGGCATCTAGTATGAAAAATGTTCTCTCTCTGCTGCTCCGTATCATCCACCTTGATTTGTGTATTGAGAGCACGTCGGCAGCAAGAGATTCGCCTGTCACAGGGTACTCCACTCTATCATCATCACTAGTATCAACCAACCTAGACATCTCTTCACTAGCACCCTCTATCATCTCTTCACTATCACAAGAGATTCAAAATACGGATGTTAATTTCTAAGAGTTTGAATCAAAGCATAAGATTCCAAGTCATATGTTGAATACCGCCGACGGGCCTCATTGAGTTTCTCGTTATAGAAGGCGACAAGATGACCTTCTTGGCTGAGTACTCCTCCCACACCTACATGCGACACATCACATGCGACTTCAAACACTTTGGAAAAATTCGGCAGCTTCAAAACTGGAGCCTCTCCCATTTTTGTTTGATCTCAGTAAATGCCTTGTCGGCAGCTACAATCCACATAAAAACTTTGGACTTTAAACACTCGGTAATAGGGGCCATGTTGAAATTCGGTATGAAGCGCCAATAGAATGTAGCCAGCCCATGGAAGCTTTGTACTTCAGAAAAATTACGAGGAGCAAGCCAATTTTTAATTGCTTGGACCTTGGTAGGATCGGCTTCAACTCCTTGGTATGAAATAATAAATCCTAGAAAATACACCCGCTTTTTCATAAAAGAACATTTGCCACAATCACATAAACCTGTTCATTTTTCAACGTCTTTAGGACCTGCTGTACATGGTCTAAATGGTCCTGCAAGCAATGGCTAAAAATTAAAATATCATCAAAATAGACAACTACAAATTTGCCCAAGAAGGGTTTGAGTGCTTGCGTCATAACACGCATGAATGTGCCTGGCGCATTGGTTAACCCAAAAGGCATGACCTACCACTCAAATAAGCCATCTTTTGTCTTGAATACCATCTTCCACTCATCACCGAGACGAATTCGAATTTGGTGATACCCATTACGAAGATCTATTTTCGTAAATATAGATGTGCCACTCAATAATCTAGCATGTCATCAAGTGAGGAATAGGAAATCGGTACTTCACTGTTATCTTGTTAATTGCTCGGCTATTAATGCACATCCTTCAAGTATTATCCTTCTTGGGTGTAAGTAAGACTAGTACGACACAAGGACTAAAGCTTTCTTGGATGAAACCACTGTCTAGCAACTGTTGAATCTATCGGTTAAGTTCCTCATTTTCTGTGGGACTCATACCATAATGTGGTAAGTTTGTCAGAGAAGATCCTGGATTAAATCAATGGCATGTTGCACATCTCACATTGGCAATAGCTATTTTGGCATCTTGTTGGGCATGATTTCCTGGAACTTCTCTAGCATTTTTATAAATTCCATGGGGATACTACCATTAACCTGCTTTGTCTCATGGCTCACCACCAACAGCACCAGTTGCTCTTCCTTTAGGGCTTGAGTAAACTGTCGAATAGTCAATACTGGAACAACTCCTTTTTTTGTTTTGTTTTGGTTGTGCTTAAAATTCAGAAATCTGCAAAGGGTCTAAAACAAACTTCTTACCTTTAAATTTAAAGGAGTAAGAATTGGCATACCCGTCATGTAACACCTTCTTGTCGTAAAGCCAAGGTCATCCCAATAACAAGTGACAAACAGTCATGGGAACCATGTCACACCAGGCCTCATCCATATAAGTTTTTTCCAATGAAAACTTCAATAGGCAATGATGCTTCATTAGGATGGGGTTGTCCTCAGTAGGGTGTTTTTCAACTTTAAAACCCAAACGCTCCACTGCATCCCCAGAAATTACATTCATCCCACTGCCTTTGTCGATGATGACATTCAACACACAACCTCCATGCTCCATACAGGTATGAAAAATATTGGTGTGCCGCCAATCAAAATCATCTTGGATCTCCTTCTTGGTGCCAGTTAAGACATGGTGGATCGCACAATTGGGTAGGTCAGTTGCACCCAAATGCTCTACATCATGGCCATCAACTTCATTGGCTTCCTCTTCCTCAATCCCCTCAACTACACCAAGCATTCTGATTTCTCTTTCACACACAAAGGCCAATTTTTTATCTCTCGTAGGACATACCACAGCAAAGTGCTTAAACCCCTTACATTTGTAGCATCATGGCCCATTGCCCGTAAGTTTGGCCTTCCCTTTTTGGTCTCCCACCACAACGTTTCTACCTTGGTCATTTGGCAAGGGTGGTTTTTGGAATGAGTAAGCTGGCACGCGCTCCTACCTAGGATCCATAGATGCCACTCTCCTCCCGTTTAAAGGCCCCATTTGCTTCTTAACACGTAGGCCAGTTGATAAGCCTCTTCAACATTGATGAGTCGCGCAATCAGCATTTCTTTGCGTAGCTCACTACGTAAACCCATGCGGTAATGAACCAGAGTTTGTTGCTCATTTTCCACAATCTTACTACGGACAGTCAGCTCATGGAAACAGTCTATATACTGGTCGACAGTCAATGATTCTTGCCTCAGTTGTAGCATCTCTTTGAACATCATTTGTTCGTAGTCAATAGGCAAATATTTCTCCTTTAACTGCTCCTTCATCTCCTCCCAATTAGACACTGGCGCACGTCGAATACGACATAATTGTTCTTCCACACTACCCCACCAAGCTCGTGCATGCCCTTTTAATTTCATACAGACATAATGAACTTTTCTATCCTCGGACACTACGAATCAATCAAAATAATCCTCAATGGCCGTTAACCAATCTTCAAAAGAATTGGGGTTCAACTTCCCAAAAAAATCTGGGACATCCACCTTCATCCTCTTAGTTAATTCATCAAGAGGGTGATGGTCAACAATACGCCCTCCTCTTCCCTTGGGAAATTCATGACCATTACGCCTAAAGCAGGCTCCACTATTACCAAATCCCCTGTCCCTCTCCCTATATTCCTCATCCTCTTCGTCCTATTCACTATTCTTCACTACATCCTCCTTAAAAGGCACACGCACTCCTATTGTGAGGTCCAAACTCATCTCGAGTTTGACGTTCGTCCATTGTATCCAACCTATGATTAATCTGCTCTAGGACATATGCGAGTTGGGTGATCTGTTCTTGTAGATGGGGTAGGTCAGTGTTTGGGTTTTGGTTATTCGACATATTGTAAGAATTACCACTGTGGGTTACAGGCATGAGACACCAAATTCCTTGAGGAAGGAAACCTTTCTCTGATGTCAAAATTGGTGCAATCCTCCAGAGCCAACCTCACGTCGACTTCCAAGAGGGAAGAAAGGACACAAAAAAAAAAAAAAAAAAAAATCTTTCTTTAAATGGAATCTCTCTAATCTCAAATTGATCAACAAAAAAATGGCAACTGCCTCTTCCTTCCATTGCCACAACTTTAAACAGGATTACATATGATGCTATAATTTAGGAAATAAACTAGGAAAGAATTACCAACTTAGCAACAGAATTTCGAAATAAATAGATTAGAATTTTAACAACTAGATAAGTCTCCATCCTCCACGATTCAAGGAGCAGTTTCTGCATTAGAACCGTGCTTCAAATTTGCATCACTTTCACACCATAATTAATAATAAAAGGATATGTGACATACGTATATAGAGTTCCTATTTTAAAAAGGGTTCATCTTTGGTATAATTGTGTAAAAGTGACTTTTACACACTTGCACACCATCGCGTCGTGATTATATCAATTCTACAATAAATTAAAGGAAAATGATAGTATAATTTTTAAATGTGTCTACAAAATGTACTCACTTATATATTTTAATATCTTTTTTAATAATTAAAGAAGTAATTATTAGTAAAGTTATCTTTTATTTATTTTTTTTCTTAATAGTTAAGGATGTTTACAAATTATTTTAAAAGAAATTTCCTTAAACTTTATAATCTGAACCGTAAACTCTTAAAACTCTAATTATGCTAATTATTTAAACTTTTTTTAATTACTATTTGGACCCTTACTCAATTGCAGCTACGACCTTAAGAGGTTATTGCAGTTAAGGCTTGAAAAAATGATTCGGTTAAGGTTGATTCAGTCTATTCAAATTGAATTAGAAAGAAATTGAAATAATTTTAGTGAACTTTTTGAATCGTTCATTGACTCGCTTCAATCGACAGATTAATGTGGATTCAAACCAATTGTAACTGATTTTAGACCTATTGAAAATTGTATTTATTTTTATATTGTCTTACGATTGAGTTTTTTTTTTTCTTTTAATTTCTTGTACAAAATATGAAAGAACTAACCATATCTTAATTTTTTTCATCATTGGATTCAATAAGAATCGTAGAAAAATTTAAAGATGGAATATGTAGTTCTTTATTTTCTTTAGTTGAATAAAAAAATTAGGAGATGAATGTGTATCTTATATTAAATTTGTGATTGTGCACAAAATACCACATCTTCCATGTGCTTATGACTTAATGGTCTTTATCTTATTTCCATATGAGGTAAAAAAATGTGGACAATTGAATTTAGATTCATATCATATTTTTAAACTAGTTAATAAATTTATATTTTATATTCTTTTGTGCATGATATATAATGGTTAAATTTGCATTATATATGATTTTTAATATTTTTTTTTTATCAACATTGAAGTAATCGATTCAAAATTATCATGGATCGGCTGATTGTTAAATTGAATCACTTGATTCATTGAATCGGTCCTTACCCGATTCCGAACCCAATTCATTCCAATTTTTGAGTCTTGATTGGGGTTGGCAGTAAGTTGTATCATTCGGCAACCACTGTTAAATTTTTAGAAACAAATAGAAGTTTTGATTGTGTGAGTGATTTTTTATGATGAAAAAGTTAATTTCGTATCATTGGGTTGGACGGTGTAAACATCCTAATTTAGTAATTTTAGATTTTTCTTTTAAAAAATTCGCAGTCAACATTATTGAGCTCACAACAGACGTTGCTACCCAAGGTTACACCAGATAAAATGCAGTGATACGGACGCCACCTTGCATTTTGTTACTACTCTTCATTCTGTTAAGATTGTTAGCACTATCAGAACATTTCTTATTTTCCAATGTACGTTGTAGTCTATATATAGGACGTACTGTATATTCAAAGCAAGAATAATATTCAGTTAATATTTTCCTCTGTTTTTCCATCATCAAGCCTTCCTCTGTGCTACTCTCAATATGGTATCAGAAGAATGAGCCAACATACCTCTGACACTGACTCAGAAACTCTCCCTAATACAGATTCCAACATGCCTCGTAATACTGAAACCAATCCTCAAAATCCTGCAAGTCCTTACTATATTCAGCCTGGTGAAGGAGCTTCAACCCCACTCGTTCCAGATCTACTCACAACAGAAAACTACGTAGTCTGGGCTAGAACCATGCGACGAGCTCTCAATATTAAAAATAAACTTGGATTCATCGACGGCAAGATTTCCAAACCTTCCAATGTGTCTGATCCTCTACATGCTCCATGGGAAAGATGCAACGATATGATCATTGCCTGGATCCAACATTCAGTTGGCTCTGAACATCGTTCGAGCATCGCTCATGCAGATTCTGCAGCCAACGTGTGGAATGACCTTCGGGACAGATTCTCAATCCAAAATGCTCCACGCATTTTTCAGCTAACCAAATCTATCTCTTCTCTTACGCAGGAAGAATACACAGTCAGCCAATATTATAACAAACTCAAAAGCTTCTGGGATGAATTGGAAATTTATGAACCTATGCCTCTCCGTACGTGTGGCTCGGTGAAAACTCTCATGGAATACACACATCGCAGCAAAGTAATGCAGTTCCTCATGGGACTCCATGATTCTTATGATGCTATTCGAGCTCAAATCCTACTTCACGATGATATTCCTCCACTCAATCGTGTCATATCCATCATCCAGCAGGAAGAACGACGTAGGCAACTTCACTCTCCTTCATTGCCCATCGCAATGGCTGCCCGGGGACCTGACCAACGCAATTTTCCTTCCTCACGAAAGGACCGCCTATTTTGTTCACATTGTAACATCTCTGGACATTCCCTGGAACGCTGCTTCAAAGCTAATCCTCATCTTCCCGTGTGTTCACACTGCCGTATTCCAGGACATACCAAAGAAAAATGTTATAAGCTCAATGGTTTTCCCCCTAGCCATAAGCACCACAATAAGTTTAAATCATTTGCTAATCAATCTACTCTTGAGCAGGAACAAATCAGCCATGGACCACCTATTACTCAGGAGCAGTACAGCCATCTCATTGCTCTACTTCATCCCTCTAATCCAGCTACATCCACATCTGCAGCTAACCATGCCAGTACCTCTAATTCTCCTCCTGTCTCTGGTATTTCTTCTTGCAATTCCACTTGGATTCTTGACACCGGAGCTACAGATCACATGATCTGTAATCCCTCACTTTTCACTCACAACATTACCTTGGTTACACACCAGATAAAACTTCCAAATGGAACCACAACAGCAGCAACACACCTCGGTGATATTCAACTCACCGAATTCTTAACACTGAAAAATGTCCTATATGTACCTGCATTTTCTTTCAATTTAATTTCAGCAAAGTCCTTGACATCTCATTCGCATTGTTGTCTAATTTTCCTCTCAAATTGTTGTTTTATACAGGACCTTTCATCTTGGATGACGATTGGACTGGGGAAGGTGCATAATGGCTTATACCACCTCCAAACACAGAGATCCAACCCCACTGCTTTGCATTCTTTTGAATTCTGTTCCAATGTTGTTAATTCCTCCAATGTATCCAAACTTGATGAATTTGAATTATGGCACTATCGGTTTGGACACAGTTCAATGACTCACCGCATGATAAATGACATTTACAAGAACAAATCTAAACCCAAAGTGTTTTCCAAAACCCCCTGTGAAATCTACCCAATTGCAAAGCAACATAAGCTACCTTTCCCTTCATCTCACATCACGGCAACCAAGCCTTTTGACCTTATCGCAGCTGACATTTGGGGTCCAAATAGAACATCTGCATATAATGGAGCCAAATACTTTCTCACAATTGTTGATCAATATACTCGTTGCACTTGGATTTACATCCTTCAAACAAAATCAGAAGCTCACAAGTCTCTTCAGAATTTTTTTGCTCTCATCGAAACTCAGTTCACAACTCCAATCAAAACTATTCGAACTGACAATGGAGCTGAATTTCACATGCCACATTATTTCCAATCCAAAGGTGTCACACATCAATTAACATGTGTTGCCACACCCCAACAAAATGCTTTAGCTGAACGGAAACACCAGCACATCCTAAATGTTGCAAGAGCATTGAAATTTCAATCGGGTCTTTCCATGCATTATTGGCCTAACTTCATCACCACTGCAGTTTACTTGATCAACCGAACCTCTTCCCCTCTTCTTCATTTTAAGTCTCCTTTTGAACTCATCTATAACACCAAACCCAACTACATTCATCTCAAAGTATTCGGCTGTCTGTGTTTTGCCTCCACCAATAGCCATGATCGATCCAAATTTGAGCCAAGAGCTCGACGATGCATGTTCATTGGCTACCCATATGGTGTCAAAGGATACAAGCTCCTCGATCTAAATACAAACCAGATTTTCTTATCCCGTGATGTCATATTTCATGAGGCTATTTTTCCACTCAAACAACTCCATACCTCAGTCACAAACAAATGCCAACAACCATCTCCATTCCAATACACTACCAACTCTGATATTCAATATCAAACATCTCCCGAAACACCAAGACAACCCTTCCAGCCCCATACCACCTCCTCTTCCTCTAACTCCTCCACTCCACCCAATTCTTCTTCATCAACTGAAATACCACTTCAAGTCCTTCAACCTAACCAAAGTTCCAACTCAAGCAGCTTCCCAAGACGTTCCACCAGAATTAAAAATGCTCCAGCTTATCTTAAAGAATTCCATTGCCAGCAAGCTACTGCACCAGCCTCTCTTCAATCAACATCTGAGCATGAAGGTCATGGTTTTCCCNGTCCTTCAGCCTAACCAAAGTTCCAACCCAAGCAGCTTCCCAAGACGTTCCACCAGAATTAAAAATGCTCCAGCTTATCTTAAAGAATTCCATTGCCAGCAAGCTACTGCACCGGCCTCTCTTCAATCAACATCTGAGCATGAAGGTCATGGTTTTCCCAACAATCCAAAGGTAAATTTTCCTCTCGCCTCTGTTCTTTCGTATCACACCCTCTCCCCTTCATTCAAGGCTTTTACTACTTCCATTTCAATACACCATGAGCCAACATCTTACACACAAGTTGTCAAAGAACCAATATGGCGTGCAGCAATAGAGCAAGAGCTTACTGCTCTCGAGCTTAATGAGACATGGTCCATGGTTGATCTCCCTCCTGGCAAGAAGCCGATTGCATGCAAATGGATTTACAAGTATAAATTCAATGCTGATGGTTCCATTGAACGTGCCAAAGCCAGATTAGTTGCAAAGGGCTTCACACAACGAGAAGGTATCGACTTTCATGACACATTTTCCCCGGTTGCTAAAATGGTATCTATTCGTTGCCTTATTGCAGTAGCTACCATCAAGGGCTGGGATCTCCAACAATTGGACGTAAATAATGCATTTCTCTATGGAGAACTCGATGAAGAGCTGTACATGAAGCCTCCTCCTGGTTATCCATCAGCTAAGAAAAATAAGTTTTGTCGCCTACACAAAAGTTTATATGGTTTGCGGCAAGCATCTCGACAATGGAACACCAAATTGTCTTCCTCCTTAGCTGAATTCGGTTTCATTCAATCCAAAGCAGATTACAGCTTGTTCACAAAGAAAACGCCTAGTTCATTCATTGCTCTCCTCATTTATGTTGACGACATAATTTTACTAAGCTCAGATTCCACTTCCAGCAACGACGTAAAGCAGTTTCTTGCTTCAAAATTCAAGATTAAAAAGCTGGGTCCACTTCGATATTTTCTTGGTATGGAGATAGCTCGCTCCAAAGCAGGGATCCAGCTCTGCCAGCGCAAGTATGCTCTAGACATACTCTCTGAAACAGGTTTACTAGCAGCCAAGTCATCCCCCTTGCCCATGGAACCAAATATAAAGCTGACTAAGGATGATGGAGAATTGTTTCATGACCCCTCATTGTACAGAAAGTTAGTTGGAAAACTGCTTTACCTCACCAACACAAGGCCAGACCTGAACTATAGTGTTAATCTCCTCAGTCAGTTCATGGAGAAGCCACGAGTTCCTCATTACGATGCCATTATCAAAATACTCAAATATATCAAAGGAACCCCGGGCCAGGGCATATTTTTATCCAGCAACTCTAAGTTTGAACTCATCGCATACTCTGATGCTAATTGGGCAAATTGTCCAGACACACGAAAATCCACAACTGGCTTCTGTGTATTTCTCGGCCATTCCCTCATCTCCTGGAAGTCCAAGAAGCAACACACCATCTCTCGTTCCTCAGCTGAATCGGAATATCGTGCCATGGCTGCTGTCACTTGTGAACTTAGTTGGCTACGTTATCTCCTGCATGATTTACGCATTGACATACCTGCACCTGCCACTCTGTATTGTGATAACTTAGCAGCATTGCACATTGCTGCAAACCCCGTGTTTCATGAACGAACGAAACACATCGAGCTTGACTGCCACCTAGTTCGAGACAAGATATTGGCTGGGCAAATCTCCACTGCACATGTTCCTTCCTTCCATCAGTTAGCAGACTTACTCACTAAACCAATACAGTCCCCAACGTTTAATCGATTGCTATCCAAGATGGGAGTAATCAATATTTACTCCATCTTGTGGAGGGCTATTGAGCTCACAACAGACGTTGCTACCCAAGGTTACACCAGATAAAATGCAGTGATACGGACGCCACCTTGCATTCTGTTACTACTCTTCATTCTGTTAAGATTGTTAGCACTATCAGAACATTTCTTATTTTTCAATGTACGTTGTAGTCTATATATAGGACATACTGTATATTCAAAGCAAGAATAATATTCAGTTAATATTTTCCTCTGTTTTTCCATCATCAAGCCTTCCTCTGTGCTACTCTCAATAGCCCTCCGCAACATCCTAATTTAGTAATTTTAGATTTTTCTTTTAAAAAATTCGCAGTCAACATATTAAATAGAAAAGTAATTTGAAAATAAAATAAAGTTACAAAATTCTAAGAAATAAACTAACTTTAAAAGAAACATAAGATTTTGAAAATAAAATCAAAAGATCTTTAAGAACACATAACTAAAAAAAATTATAAACCATTTTTTTATTCAAAAAAATAAGTTTAGTTAAAAGTGTTAGAAAAAAGTAATAAGATATTTTTCTTTTAACATCTCCTAACTCCAAGAGAATAGAGGAAGTAAAAGAAAAAATATGAAAGAAAATTGTTTGATTGTATTGACACACTCCACAAATGTACATCAGGTGAACATATATACACCACATGAGAATTAATGGGATCCCTTCTATCATGGGATTATAGTTGTACTAAGTGATTATCATGTGAGTTGTGATCATGATGAGCAGCCATACTGGGAGTGGTACCAGTGTTCGTCATTCTAACAAAAAACTACCAATCTCATGGATGTTAACATGCACATTTGGTTTAAACGAACTAACTTGGAAAAAGCCCTCTAAGAGCACTAGCATTGGCTTTGTCAAATGCCAGTGAAAACAAAAACATGCCTCATTTAACACTAAAACAGATGCATTGGATTAGCTAAAGGGTGAGAAGTGAGGTTTTGAGTTACAGTAAACCAAACCCATCAGTCATATTTGGTGTGGCACTGTTCAGAGATCAAATGTGTATTTTATTCCATTAAATCTTGTCAACTGCCCTTTTTTCCTTTCCCTCATATTTTTCTCTGTTTCATTGGCCCTCTCATTCTCTCACTTTCACTCCATTTTCTCTCTTCCATCGATGACTGTCTCTCTGTTTCTTGCTACAAAAAATTTCTCTTCCATTCACTCGAGTGATTTTCTCTCTTCCTTCGGCAACTTGGACAAACGGCAAGGGTTTCCTTTCTAGGCAGGGTGTGCTAGTTTCCTTCACAATCGGCAAGGGTTTCCTGTCTTTCGGTTATACAATTTCTATTGTGTCGCAACTGTAAAATTTTGTTTTCTTGTTAATCTTGTTGGTAGTTTTTACTTCATTGTGTGTTGATTTTTTTTCCTCGTTGGTGGTGGTTTGTATGGATTTTAGAATTTAGGATTTGTTCAAGTGCTTTTGGTTCGGGTTTTAGTGGAAGTGCTTATGGGTTAGGGTAGGTTTAGTGGTTTGTTATTCTAAATTTGTGCTAGGGTTTATGGATTTTAGATTCTACGAGTTGTTGATTTGTTGATCAGATACATATACTATGTTACAGTTGTAATTCTGTTTATACATTTAACATGCATAAAACTGAATGAATATGACATCTTCAATTGTCTTGTAATTGTTCTTGCTACTTTGATGAATCAGAGGTCCTAGGCCCTAAAAATAGTTCAAGGACTCGAGATCCTTGGTAGCAAATTCACAGGTCAATTTGCCGATGAAACCATCAATGAGAGATGAGTTGTTGCTAGTGACCACAATATTATCAACATAGAGTAATAAATAAATTAAATCAGCATTTCTAGAGTGGACAAATAAAGATGAGTCAACACGACTACAGGTGAAGCCCACAACCAAGAGAAAGGAACTGAACCAATGTACGTGGGGCTTGCTTGAGTGCATAGAGAGCTCGGCGAAGCCGAGTCACATATGTAGGATTTTTGGAATCAACATAGCCGGGTGGCTGGTCCATATAGACTTCTTCCTGCAAAAATTATTGAGAAATGCATTCTTGACGTCAAATTGATGAAGAGGCAAATTATTAGAAACAACCAAGGAGAAGGCAACTCGAACGGTAGAAGCCTTCACAACAAGGCTAAAAATGTCATGGAAATCAAGACCGGTTGTTGAGTATACCCATTTGCAACAAGACGAGCTTTGAGATAGTCCACGGTGCCATCGGATAAATATTTAATGCAGAACACCCATTTAGAGTTCATGACATTTTTATGGGGTAGTCTTGGAACTAGATCCCATGTATGATTTGTTTGAAGAGCCCAAATCTCTTCATCCACAGCAGCAATCCAACTTGGATGTTTTGCAACAGACTCAAAGCCTTTGGGTTCAAGCAATGTAGCAGGCCAGAGTTAGATCTTGACTTAAATAAGAACTTTAGTTGGGCTTGAATATTCCTAACTTGGCCCAAGTTTGCATGGGGTGAGTGCCAAGAAGAGGCAGATGGCCCATTGCTGGTGTGGAGGAGACTTCTGCAATGGGAGTAGGTTCAGCAGGCAAGGAAGCATATCCATTAGAAGACCCAGGCGGCTCAGCAGAAGTATCCTGCAAAACAGAAGAGGACACAAGACTAATGGAGTTGTCAGTTAAACAAGGTCCACATGGAAGCGGTAATGGATTGGGTTGTGATGATAATGGAGCCTCTGAGCTAGTAGTGGGCTCAAGAAATGCACTAACGGAAGAATTAGGCAAGGGCCCAAAACATGGATTCCCCTTGAAAGGATAATTAAGTTCATCAAAAATAGCATGCCTGGAGATAAAAACTTGATTAGTGGATTGATCAAGGCAACAAAATCCATGATGAGACATACTGTAAACCAAAAAAACACATGAACAACTGCGAGGGGCAAGTTTGTGAGGAGCATAATCATGTAAATATGAAAATACAAGACAACCAAATGGATGAAAATTGAAGTTGGAGTCTTACCATTCAGAATTTCATATGGAGATAGTCCATCAAGACCAAGCATGGGTAACTGGTTAATTGTAAAAGTGGCAAAGCTGAAAGCATCAACCCAAAATTTGAGTGGAACACGCGAGTGAAAAAGCATCGTTAAACCAGTTTCAGTTATGTGACGATTTTTGCGCTCATCACGACCATTTTGAGAAGGTGTGTGAGGACATGACATTTGATGATGAATCCCGGCGTTAATTAAGTGATCTTGAAAAGTGTGATTGGTAAATTCAGTGCCTCCATCACTTTGAAATATTTTGATTGTAATAGAAAATTGATTTTCTACAAGCATCTGAAATTGAATAAAGGTTAGGAAAAAATCAGATTTTAATTTCAAAGGATATAGAGCCATGTAAAGCGAGAATAATCATCAACAAATAACACATAATATTTAAAACTTGAGGTGGAATTGATGGGGGATGGACCCCATAAATCACAGTGAATAAGAGCCAACACATGAGAAGCACGTTTTTCATTTAGTTGGAAGGGAAGTCGGTGACTTTTTGCAAATTGATAGTTAGAACAAACAGAAGGATGTTGAAGCAAAGAAGTCACAAATAAGTAACGATTTTTATTCAAAAGAGAAATAATAGAATGGGTCACATGGCCCAGCCGAGCATGCCAAATATCAAAAGAGGCCCGAGGGTAATTATTGGAAAAAACAAAAACTAAAGAACGATGTCCACGCTCAAGCACATAGAGTCCATTCTCACATCTTCCAGTTTCCACCACCCTTCTTGTGACTCGATTATGTATGATAAAATTATCATTAGTAAAAGTAATGGAGAAAGGAAAATTTGACGTAAGTTTACTAATGGAGATCAGATTTTTGGTGAGACCAGGCACAACTAAAACATCTTTTTAAAATAAGAAAAGAGGTGGGGGAGGTGGTACCAGTGTGAGATATAGGGAGAGAGGCACCATTACCAACAATAACACTGTCCTTACCAGAGTACTCCTCAGCTTTGTCCAATTGAGCAACGTCATGAGTCATGTGCGCCGTGGCACCGATGTCTATATACCAATCGGAGTCCTGAGTGTCATTCAAAGAACAAAAGGTGAAGGCTTCCACCAGGTTGGCAGCATTTGAAGCGTTGGAGGAGCGGGAGTAGCACTCACGACAGAAAGTGGCATAGTGCCCGTCTTCATGACAAATCTGGCAACAAATGGGGCGGTGACGTTGAGAGCGACTGCCTCCTCGTCCACATCCACCATGGGAGTTGCGGCCATTACCACTGCCAAAAGCATATGTGAATTTGTCACTGTGGGAGGCAGTAAAAGCAGCAGCAGTAGATCCCGTGGTGGGAGATGAGTCCAGTTATCTAAAAAAAATTTCATAACTCTCTGCTTAGGGAAGGACATCAGCAAATGAAGGAAGAGGAATAATAGATAATTGAGTAGTAGAGAAAGCAGAGAGGACAGAACCAAGTCCACGTAAATACTAGTGAATTTTGTCGAGGTCATCAACCGGACAACCCATGGTAGCAAGCTAGTTACTAACAGATTTAAATTCGCAAGAGAACTCAGCAACACTTATAAGCTTTTTTTCAGGTGTTGTAGCTTATCGTTCAAGCGAAGTTCTCATGATTTGGAACGATTACTGAATGTGTTCTCCAAAGTAGACCAGACAGCATGGGAAGAAGTCAAGCCAACAACAGTAGACAGAGCCTCTTCAGTCAACGAAGCAAAAAGAAGACTCATGATCAGTTGATCAATTTGCTGCCATTCAGCAAATTTCTTATTGATAGTGGTAGAGGCACCTGACCCAATAGTAACAGGTGGAGATCGGAGAGAGCCATCCACATATCCAAGAAGGTTCTGACATTGCAGCAAAGGTAAAACTTGATTGCGCTAGAAGGTAGTTGGAGGATGATAATTTGATGGTCAGGAGGTGGACCAAAGTGTTGAAAGACGTGGTGGAGGAAGGGGTGTCAGAGGCCATGGGATCGAAAGAGGTAAGTAAAAAAAAAAAAGGATATCTGATACCATGAAAAGGTAAAGACAAAAACCACTGCACTTATTCTTGGTGGTATGTGTATTGTATTTATATAATATTATGTACAATATGACAGCTAGATGATTTACAACAGAGTTAGATTATACATCTATGCTATAGTCTATAATCAAGAGATTGCCTAGAATCATGTGATTGTGATATGGTGAGATTGGTTGAATTATTGGAGACGTGATTTTTGGATCCTTCCATAACCGTAATAGTTTGGTTGCTTTTTTCTTTTCCCTTCTAGTCAACTTTGAGTAATGTTTCTTAATATTAAATGCATGTATATCAAAGGAGCTATATATGACAGAAATGGCTGCTGCAAATATGGTTTGTTAGTCTAAATTTTTATTTATCACCAGTTTTTGATAAATGTTTATGGAATAAAATTGAAAATATTAGGACCTAACTTGAACAAATATGAATTTGGCAATTGATGTCTAAAGTGTTTACTCAAGGAGCATGTTGTATGTTGTCAGCTTGATTCATGTAGTAGCAAGTATTGTGAATGTTTGTTGAAAGAACGATTGTGTTGCAAAATTTACGAAGGAAATTTTAGAAGTTTCAAAGAATAATTTTGCAACTACATCTACATTTTCATCCACACCTTTTGTATGTGTGTAAATGTTTGAACTAAACATGTTGTATTGTAATTAACATTTTGTAAGTTTTGGATACACACTTTTTTTCGATTTTAGTGGCTGCCTAGTCACAAGTGATGGGCAGGAATTACATAAAAACAATCCTACAAACTAACGTAGTTTCATCTGATCCATTAGATCTATTTTATAATAAAAGTGACTTAATAATATGATAAGCCACATCAAACTACGTCAATTTGTAAAATTACTTTTGTGTAATCTTTTTATAACTAGAATATTTTCCTTCAATTTTTGGTTTAGAACTCCACTTGTGACTGGGTGGTTTTGAACAGTTGGAATGGTAGTTAGGTGCTTTCTTAGGCAACTGGAATGACAGGTATTACGATTGGGTTGGTTTTAAGATATGTGTTTCGTGTGTAGTTATGTTTTCTGGAATGACATGTATTGTGAAATTGTAGATGTCAGATGTCAGATGTACGATGAATTATGGAATGACATGTGTTGTGAAATTATTGGCTGCCGTATATTGTGAATTTATGGAATAACATGTGTTGTAAAATTATGGGACAGTCCAGGATTATGTTTTGTGGGCAGTTTGAAATTTGGATTGGTATGGGATGGTACTAGATTATGTACTGTGGTACGTGGATTATGTACTGTGCTGGATTATGTTTTGTCGGCAGCTTGAATTGCTGCAAGGAAAAAAGTATCGCTGATTTTTTTTTTTTTTTAATAATTAAGTATGTATTTTTAATAATATAAATTTTTATTTAAAATAAAATATTTAAAAATATTAATATATATATATAAAATAAAAAAACTTGTATCCCGGTGGAAATGGTAGCTCTACTACCAAAAGTGCTAGTGCCGTTTACTCCATAACTAATGCTAGTATTTGTTTGGGCTGCTTTGTTTAATTACGTTTGGGCTGTTTTTGTTTAATTATAGTTTCATTATTAATTAACATAGAATTACAAAATATAATAAAAATAAATTAGAAAAAATATTATTATTATTAAATTAATAATATTTTATTATTATTTTAATTAATATATGGATAATCTAATGTGAGAATGCTGTCTTTAAGGGCTTGTTTGGAAAAATATTTTATCCCAAAATTTCCATCTTATCTTATTCTCAAACATCACTCAAATATAAATATTTTCAAATTAATCATTACAACTTTTTCAAATTTTCAAATAAAAAAAATAACTCAATTTTTTCAAATTCCTAAATAAAAATTATATTAAAAAATTATATTCTAACAATATTTTAGTTTTATAATATTTTTATTCAACATTTTTTCTCTCTTTTCCCAAAAGCTCATAAGACATTAACTCAAATTATCTCACTACTATTCACACACTATCTTATTACTATTCATAAAATTTTCATCTCATCTCACTCTCCAAGTTTGTTATTTCAAAATTCTGAAAATTGTCAAAATTTGCTATAACCAAAGATGTAAACTTTCCAAAAGCATTTAAAACAAAGACTTAATTAGAAAGTAATAATATTTGACTATAAAAATGAGATGATGTATTAGATAATTAAAAGATATAATAATAATAATAAAAAAAAAAGATGACTTCAGAATTTGTTGGAACTCCGGGAGCCCAAACATTATATGATATAATTACCATAACTTGTTTTGGAAATTATAGTTATCCAATAAAAATAGATTTAGCACATTTTTTCTAATTAAGGTGACAGGTCCCTTTTTTTTTCTTGTTGTTAAAATATAATTTAAATAATAAAAATATACATTTTCTTATGGGTTTAAGCTCTTGGGACAATTAGTAAGTTTACATGGTATCAGATATAAATTAATAATAAAAATCTATCTCTTCTTATTAGGTTAAACTCTTGGGACAAGTGGTGATTTCACACTTGTATTTCAATTTTTTTTTGGCAATTTTTTTATAATAAAATGTGAGAGTCTTAGACCCATAAAATCACCCCAAAATCTTTAGATCTTGGTGCCAAACAACCAAAAACAAATAAAAGAAAAGATAAATACTTTAGTTACAAAATGATTATACAAAAGTAAACTCACGGACTGATGGACTTAATGCGATATGTTAGATTATAAATTTACTTTTATTGTAAAATAGATCTAACGAATTATTTGAAATCACTTTTGTTTGTAGGTTTACTTTTGTGTAATCTCTATTTGCTAGCACTTCTCAAAAGAAAATATAGGGGCAAGTTTGAACTAACCAGGTAGTGCATATCACATGTTCTCTTCGGATTTGTTTGAGAACACAAACAATCTCATCTCATCTCAAAATTTATCAAAATTTCTTCCTAAATATTACTCAAACACAAACATTTTTTAATTTCAAATATTTAACTTTTTCATCTAATCATTACAACTTTCTCAAACTTTTAAACCAAACACAAAAAATCATACAACTTTTTCAAATTCTAAAATAAAAATTATATTATAACAATATTATAACTTTATAAATAATATTTCTATTCAACTTTTTTCACTCTCATTTCTCAAAATTCAATAAAATATCTTAACTCAAACTATTTAACTATTATTCACAGATTTTTCTTATCATCTTATTCCTCAAACATCACCTTATACTTCTACATGATTCAAGAGAGGCACCGTCAAGGTATTTAGGTTGGCAAGATAGTAAAATGCCTACCAAAGTACTTGCAGTGAGCTAGCGATAGATAAAATTTAGCCAAATTTTGGCTAGCCAGCTCAAAATACACCCACAACAAACTCTCTAAATTTACAATAAATTTAACTTCAGAGTTTTTGACTGGCCAAATGGAGCCGGCCAAAATAGCTGACTATACCTTTTTTTCTCATTAATATATTAATTCTTCTAGCTCTCTCATTTTGGCGCTATCATTATCCAAGTGCCTCTCTTCATTTTTCACACGAGCTTCACTGAGTAATGTGAATGCAAGAGAATGTGAAGGGATTTCTGCAGGTGGGTTTCTTTTCTTTTCTTTTCTTTTCTTTTTTTGTTTTGTTTTGTGAGATACAGCAAATGGGTAATGTGAATGCCAGAGAAATGGGAATGGAAATATAAAAAATTATGGGACAAATGATGTTTTGAACCATGACTTTATTTGATATTTTTAACAATACATTTTATTTTATGTTTTAATTAACCATACATTTTATTTGATGTTTTAGAAGTCATTTAATTTTTTTTTGTTTTCGAAAAAGCAAATTGTTGACGTCATGTTTCATACCCCTTTGGGCTGGTTCCAACAACTCAGGTCTTGAGCCTTTTACCTGCACACTTAAGAAAACATAGAGAGTGAGGCCTTGGTGGAGGCCGGGAAGGCTCCAATGCTTAAGTCAATATATTTCCTTAGTAGTTTATGCATGAGTTTAGAGGAATCAGAGAGAATTATTCATACCTAGGGGTCGGCTTTTATATTAGGTTTCTAGACGGGGATCAGGACAGAGAGTCCCCCTTACTATCCGCTTTTCTCATGTGTGGGTTTGCTTCCTGGATAGATTTTGCTAATAGGCTGGGTACTCTATAGAGGCCCACTGATTCTTTTAAGAAGGGGGTTGTTGGGCTTGATCGGGCTCTCTGACTCACTCCTCAAGATACTCATTGGGCTTGCTATACGGGCCAATAAGGGAGAAAACCTCCTTGTACAAACAATCCATTGGAATAGTAATTTTAAGGTTGCATTTGAATGTTGAGCTAAACTGAGATAAATTGAGTTCTTTATGAATAATAGTGAGTTGAGATGGTGGAGAGAGTTATATGAGGCCCACTTAAAATGAGTGTAGATGTGTTTGGATGTTAATATGAGTTTAGATATTGGAGGGTCCATATTGGTAAATGGCCCATTTCGAATAGAAGGCCCAAACATGACGGAAGGCCAACATAAAAGGCTCTTGGTTAAGTAAAAGAAACTAGGGTATCACGAGCCCAGCAAAGTTAAACACCCACGTACCATCTCTTACGGGAAGATAGGGATCTCATGCAGATACATGATCAGTTCAGTTATAAACCGCACCGAAAAACTCTACATCACACACCGATAAACTCTACACCAAATAAACATCACATCGAAGTCTATATATATACCAGGTAACCCTCAATAGCGGGGGGATTGGATCATTTTTTTTAATTGCTAAAATCTTTTGAGATACCTACTAACTTAAGCATCGGAGTTTTCTCAAGCGTATCAGGCCGACCCCATTCTTGGTCTTTGTGTAGGTTAACGGTTGCAGATTGGAAGTGAGACATGTCCTTTACAGATATGTTTATGGGAAGCCAAAAAATATTGTGGATCCTGTGTGTAAAGAGGTCTTGAGTTAAGTGATATTTAGTGATACTAAAATTGTGTGTTTAAATGTTGGGTTAAGTTTAAATTTGAACTCAAATTAGATGAACTTAGCCCTTTCTATGTTCCAAACGTAGCCTAAGAGTCTCAAGAATGGGTGGTGAGTGAATCTCACATGGCACTTCAGACAACAAGTGAAATTCGAAGTGGCATGTGAGATTCACGCGCACGTCGGAATATTGCGTGGCTTATCTGATTTTGAAGACTGGCGGCTTAGAAACCTGGTGGTGGAGCACTTGTTTCTCAAAGTCCGAATGGCGATAGATTGATCTTGTTCAACCGTCTCGAAGAAAAAACAAATAAAATTTACTTAAAAATGACTTTTAAGCTTTGGGAGGAAAAATAGGAAGAGAGAGAGGAGTAATCAGAGATTCAAAACGGCCGGAAAGAAGTTTTATATGGGTTGAGAAATGCTTCTCCCACATAAGGTGATTGATGTGGCCACCGATTGTATTTTTTTATTTTTTATTTTTTACTCTTTTACTTAATTGTTAAGTAATTATTTTAAAATGAAGATCTCTTTTTTTGTTCTAAAAACCCTCTCTCTAGAAACCGGACCTTCTCTCTCTAAAAACCCTCTTGTCCGAACCCAGTTGAGGGGAAGAGAAGCTTCGGCTCCTTCTTCCTTTCCCTTTCCTCCCTCTCCTCGCCGGCCCTTTGTCTCCGGTGGTTTTATTTTGTTTTGTTTTGTTTTAGTTTTTTCAGTTTCGGCCGAATAAGGGAGGGTGCCGATCCGAGCTTCTCCGGTGACCATCGTCGACATGCACACCACCGGGTGAAGCCTCTCCTGCCAATCTAGCAGCTTGACCGGATTGGGCGCCATTGGAGCGGCGCATTGCACTGACGCGCGGTTTAAAGGAATCGTGTGGCGCACTCGAGCCACAACTTTTCATCTTTCCGTTGATGCCATGCGTGGCAGCTTAGGGTCCAGTGCATCCGGCACTGCTTGACCGACTGATTGGCATCTTCCCAGCGTGGCACGTGTCTTTCACATGCCACCGCCGTGTGTTTTGTTTTGAGTTTCCCGATTCTGTTTTGTTTGGATGTTTGTTGGTGTTTTTGTTGTTGTGATCAGTATTTCCGACTCTATGTTGGTATGCTTTTTGTTGATGTTCTACTGTTTGGTTTTTAGTTCTAGGAAAAATAAAGTGGAATAGGCTATTGGACTTATGTCCATAGCAGTGGTTGGTTTGCTTCTCCTATTTGGAGGATGGAGTTTGGTGATTTACTTCTCCTCTTCGGAGGATGAAGTTCATTGGCTGATACTCTTTGTTGAGAGTTTCTTTTGAAGTTCAGACAATGTCGTCGCAAAGTTTTTGTGTACGGGATGCTTACAACAGATTTTAAGTTGGCTTGTAACTTGAGTCACGGATGTAAACTTCCTCATGAAATGAAATGATGTCTATTTCTTACAAAAAAAAATTATTTTAAAATGAATTTATATTTTATATTTAAAAATTTTTTAATGAATTTAAAATAATATTTAAAAAAAAAAGACAAATTTTTCTTTTACCTATTGGATGGTTGTTTCGGTGAACTCACTCTTTGAGAGTAGCACCGTCCTATATTAGTTTTAGATTTTTAGTTTTGTATAACGAATTTTAATTACAAACAAGGAGGGAATTTTAAAAGCCAAGTTTTTTTTTTCAACTAACAACCTAAAGAAAATATATGCACATTAATGAAATAGGCCCATTTAGATATAGAAACAGTTTCATCTCATCTTATTATTATAAATTTTTTAAAATTTTTCATAAAATATAATAAACAATTCAATTTTTTTAAATTAAAAAATAATAATAATATTAAAAGATAATATTCTAACAATATTTTATTCAACATTTAACTTTTATCTAAAATTATCTCACCTCATCTCAGTATCAAAACGAAGCTTAAAATACTTATTTCGATGATTGTGACTCTCTTAACTTCTTTCGACATTAGATTATCCTAACAACGTGAAAGAGAAGTTCAGATGGCGACTTTGCAAATAGTTCCAAGTGGTGGCCTATAAAGTCCACAATGCTGTAACTCCCCGCTTTGTAAATAACTCAATTCTGTTATTTAGCAACTTTCTCTCTTGTTTTTGTAGCTACATGAATGCACCCGCTTTAAAGCCTCGATTAGATGTTGAGATAAGAGGAAATATAAATAATAATAAAATAATTTATGAATAATAATGAAATAATTTGAATTTAGATATTTTATGAGATTTTAAAAAATGAAAGAGAAAAAAATTGAAGAAAAATATTATAAAGTTAAAATATTATTAGAATATAATTTTTATTTTAAAATTTAAAAGAAGTTGATTTTTTTAAAAAAAAAAAATTTAAAAAAATTGTAATGATTAAAGTCTCATTTGTTTCACAATCATTATCATCTCATCTTATCATTACAATTTTTTTAAATTTTCACATAAAATAAAATAAAGAATTTAACTTTTTTAAATCTCAAAATAAAAATAATATTAAAAAAAATATATTCTAATAATATTTTATTCAACTTTCAACTTTTATCTCAATTTATCTTATTTGTAAAAACAAATAAGATTAAGTAATGATTAAATAAAAAAATTAAAAATTAAAAATAATAAATTTTTATATTTAAGTGCTATTTAAACGTTGAGAAGAAATAATATGAAAAGAGTTTTGCTATATACAAACAAGTTTACGTACCAATCTGCGTACTAATGATGTTGTCTTCATAGTCTAAATTTAAATTAGTACTGTTTTCAATAAAATCTATTTTCTGACTAATCATATTGAATAAATGTACATATTAATGTGCATAATCGCTTACAATTAAATTTTTTATATGAAAAAATCAGACATCTCAACATCCGGGCCACATATGTGATCGACCCATGCTGTGAAACTGACAGCCCCCTCCCGAGTCCCTCCTTGTCTCAAAACGGAATTTGCTTATACATTTCTAACATTTTATCAGAATTTTGCTTCCCCCAATAATATATTTTTGGTAGAGGAATATCTTTAAAAATAAATTATTGGGGTAAAAATAAATGTATTTTCATCTTCCAATTAAGAATTTTTTTTTTTTTTACTTTATATTCAAAATTATTAAAATTGACACATTGTATTCTTGAATTCTATTTATATAAATAATAGCATTCACTCAAGTCTAACCATCCAGATGATGAAAGCAAGTAATGCGATTAGGTCTTTAAAGAAAATGCTGCTTAGTATTCGAGCAGAACGTGTTACTTTTGAGGGTATGAGATATAAAATTATGAAGCATCTTGACAGAGGATGAAAATATATGCACCTTCAATATCCCAATGAATGTTATTCATGAAAAACGTGAGATTTTTTTATTGGGATTTATTTGTTTATTATTTATTTCACGATCGGAGTATGCTGTTCATAATAGGGTTTTGACACCTTTGAGTCAATCCGAGTTCATCGGTTTTGCTAACTCGAAACATCTTTTGACCCGTGATATTGTTAGTAATCCCTTCTTTTGTTATTCTATCATAATTAAGGTTCTAAAAGAATCCCTAGAGGTTGGCTCAAATGGTAAAAGCCTTAGGTTTGAACGTATGTTCCTCCAGGTCTAAAGTTTTAATTCCCTTAGATGCATACAATCTCTAGGGGCTATTGGACTGGAGAATTTTTTCTTTAAATTACCTGAAGTGCACTTACGGAAAACTCATTGCCGAGAGCCTGTGTACTCTCGGGATTAGCTTTGTTCCTGGACACCCGATGCTAATAATAATAATAAAAAAAAAAAAAAGATTCTAAAAGTTTTATGAAAACTCACATGTCAACTAAAAAATTTAAAAAAAAAAAAAAAATCTCGCAAAGTGATGTGATACGATGTCATACATCATATTTGCTTTACAAAAGAGGAAGTTTTATAGTCTAAAGTATCATCATATCATGCCATGTTGAGGACGTGATTCACTGTCGATCACTTTCAACCTCTTGTAACCAAAGAGGAAGAGGACTTGGAGGGAAAAAGGGGATTCTCTGATGCCTAAGTCAGTAATGCAATGTGTAATCTCAAAACTAAAGTATTCTCCTCTTCTTTAGCGTACCTAACCTCTTTAAATTGAGATTTTGCCTTCTTCGGGTCCTTCGGGTTAACTGCCTCATCTTTTATTTGAAACTCGAATCTCCATTCTTCAGAGTTATCTATCTGTTTTGAATGGATAAACATCTTAACAATGCTAGGATAATTAGCGGGCATTCTCTTTATTGATTCAACCTGAACCCTACTGGATTAGGGGGTGTATTTAGGCCTCAAGTGTCTTATTGGGCCATGGAGGTCCAACCTAGGGAAACACCCTGTGAGCCTCTAAGACATCATGGAGAGGCCACACAAAGAGCAAATGGAGCACCCTTGCAAACATAGCCAGATAGAGGGTAACAGAGATGGCTATACCTCTAACATTGATAGCTCCATGCCCCTGGCCGGGCAACATCAACCCTACTGAGTCAGGGATGTTAAAATGGTCCCTAGCACCATCTAGTTGGCAACAGGAGAAAGAGGAAACCCAGCGATGACCTTCGAAGATGGAGTGAGAGACGCCTCCATCGACATTAGGGCTAGCAGCGGCGCCGTCACTTGGGGCAGAAGGCTCGCGGGGTCACGAAGGACCACCACCTCAAGAAGAGCTTGCGACTGGGTTCTTACTAGAAGCCATTGAAACGCGAATGTGGGAAAATGCGATGGAAGGAGAGGAAGAAGAAAATTGGGAAGCACAAAAAGACGGAAGCAAGGAAAGCCAAGGAGCAAACCAAGAAACTTGCGCAAAAAGACTGGAAGAAAAGAAAAGTGAGTAAGGCCTCGCAATAAATACTGACGGCAGTTGATAAGAGGGAAGGCATATCAATTTCTGATAGGCATTGTGGGAGAATCACGATGTAGAATCCCAAACATCGCTCCAGAGACCCTTTGCCCCTTGGCAAGTACTCGTGGGGTAGCTGAAAAGAGCACGGGGCATTGGGCCCAAATCATAAGGCCTAGAGCCTCATGGACAACAATAATCACAAGGCCCAACGCCTCGTGGATTTAAAAACTTCATCGTATGACACAGTAATCCGCAGGGTAATAAGAAGGGAACAAAGTAATTCAACCGAGGGAACCTTAAGACGCCTAACGTAAAAGTCCCATCGCACAATATGCAATGAGACTTCGCAGGGTAACTGGAAGGGCTTTAATACCCATAGAGGCCCGCGAGATGTTTCCCTGGGCCTGGACCTCCACAGCCCAGCAAGACACTTGAGACCTAAATACCCCCTTGACCTAGTAGGGTTCAGGTTGAATCGATAGAGAGAATACCTGCCATTTATCCTAACATTGTTAAGATGTTTATCCATTCAAAACAGATAGATAACTCTGAGGAATGAGGATTCAAGTTTCAAATAATAGATGATACAGTTAACTCAAAGGACTCGAAGAAGGCAAAATCTCAATTTAAAGAGGTCAGGTACGCTAACGAAGAGGAGAATATCTTTGGCTTTGAGATTACACATTGCACTACTGACTTAGGCATAAAAGGGTCTCCTCCCCCCCCCGCGGGCGGGAAGTCCTCTTACTCTTTGGTTGCAGGAGGTCGAGAGTAATCGGCGGTGAAACACGTCCTCAACATGCCACATCACTTTATAAGATATTTTTTTGTGAATCTCTTTGTAGATTAATTATTTTCCTTCAATTATTTATTAATCAATGTCTCGTTTGGATAATGGAAGTGTTTTATCTCATTTCACAATTTCTCCAAATTTCCACACAAAATTTAAAAAACAATTCAAAAATTTCAAATTTCAAAATAAAAATAATATTAAAAAATAATATTCTAATAATATTTTATTCAACTTTCATCTCAACTCATATCATCTTAATTTACTATCTAAACGGTACCTTTAAGTGCTAATGTAGAAAGTAGTTCTTATCACGTAGTGTGCCAACGTAAAACATATGATAATTATGCTTTTAAATATATTAATTGAAAAATGTACATAAGAGCATGAAAATGAGAAAAATAGGCTAATCCGCACAAACTCGGCTGACTAGACATGAGCCCGGATATTGACTCATTTTATTATTGGAGTCGGATTAGTATTAACCCTATACAAATTTGAATGACATGACATGAACAGGCAATCCAAGAGCCAAAGTGACATAACCTAAACCAAAGTAGTGTCAAGACAAAGTTACGTGGGAGCCACATCTCTACGTCTTTTAGCTAACGTCCCACGGCTCCTTCAACTCTTTCCTCAAGGCCGAAACAAAAGAATTCCCCAAAGTTTCCCAAATTTGCCAGCTGCAATTTTCCGGTTTGTTTTGCCTCGTTACCCTTTTGCTGCTGAGAAATCTCGCATCTCTGCTCCTTTCCGGTTTCATACAAATTCCATCAATTTTCCAAAACCTCGGCCACCTCTTGATTTGACCCATCAGTTTCAACCCTCAAAATATCTGCAGCCCCTCTGCAAACAGATCCATCTTTCCCAAATACAAATCTCTCTCCGTCTCTCCATTGCTTAATTATGGTTAAGAAGACTAGAATTGGCTCTTGGTAAATTGAATTCACCCTCTGGGCTTCTCTCGTTTGCTTCTGGCCAGGTAAAATTGTGGTTTCAATACCGTTTCTTTGATCTTTAGCTAAAAAAAATCGTTTCGTACTTGAATTTCCTATATTATTATATTTTTTTGTTATGTGGTTGATTGGATGCCATTTATCTGATGGTTCTCTTTTTTGGAATATTATATGTTTTGTTAAGTTTGTGGGAACATGTATCACGCGAAGAAATTTTCGATGACAAGTTTAGTTCCGCACAAGGGTCAGGCTGGAGGTGGTGATACACTTGCGACGAGTGCTGGGTTGTTGGGTGGATCTGCCGTAAAAAACTCAACGCCTGCTTCTTCTGGTGGGGGAACTGGGAAGCAGCGTTTGCGCTGGACTTCCGACCTTCATGACCGTTTTGTCGATGCCATCACTCAACTAGGCGGACCAGACAGTGGGTATTTTATTTTATTTTCTTAAAAGTATTTTTCTACTGCTACTTTCTTTTGGTATATTTTGAATTATTCCCTCTAGAAATTATAAAAATTAAAAAGAAAAAAATTAAACCTTTTCTCTTGTAGTATCTAGAAAAAAGAAAAAAATGAAGATAAGGGATGATGTGCTACTTTTTCTTGGATACCTACTTGCATTATTCGAGGCATACTAACAATTCTTTCAGCTTGTTCACACTACACTGGATTTTTTTAGTTTGAACAAGGTTTCTGTGGCATCAATAACTAAGGAAACACGTGTCCAGTACAATCAAGTTGATTTGAACTACCTGGGCCTGTTTCTCTGTGTGACCAAATAGCTATCTGTATTTCCATTTAGGTGATTCTGATACTTCGAAGTTGCGTACTTATAAAAAGCCTTGTTCCCATGCCCTTTTCTTTCTGGCTGCTCTGAGGTAGGACGTTTGATACCTGTAGTGGATTTTCACATGTAGTAGTAGTTAGTATACTCTATGTCCCATTAGTAATACAAAACTTTTGCCTTTTGTATTATCATTTTTTTCAATTTGACATCCAACTGGAATTAAGCTGGTCAAACGGGTTGTGTTGGGTCAATCCACCCAACCTGGATATTAAAGATGCTTGATCTTTGCTTTAGAGTCATATTGTTTCTTCAGTTTTTATTTTTTTATCGTAAAACTTTTTGGTTTCAACATGTCAACCAGCCAACCGGTACGTTGACTGGATTATAATTGATTCAGATTTAGATCGACCCATATTGACCTGAACCTGATTATATCCAACTCTAATGTTATATTCAATTGCATGCTTGATGCCCTTCAAGTAGAATGTGTAAAATGTGTTTGTGCAGAATGTGTTCTATTAGAAAGAAAGTTGTTAGTGTTCTCTTTGCTTGTTTCTTATCAGCAACCATTTTGGAGGACAAACTTGTGCTACCCAATGTTCAGTGTCCATTTTCTTCTTAGCTCTCTCTACATGGGAGCTTTTCCGAGATGCTTGTCAGGTTCAAGAGATGACATTGCAGATAATATGGATGTGCTGGACATATATGAATACATCTAACTTTTTGCGTTTTACCTTATAATATGGAGGGGCTAGTCTCCTAGCCTGGCCTGATCCTAAGTGACTCCTGTCATGATAGACCTATAGTCTCTTCAGTCCTTTCTCTGACATCTTGAAACATGATAGAAGCAATAAAGATGTCCTTGGTTTAAATGCCAACAGAAAATCTCTTAAGATCAGCATTAGTGATCAGCGCTATATAATTAAAGTTGTGGAGTATGAAGAAATAGAATGTACAACAAAAGGCCATCTCCCTCTTTCTTACACCAAATGAAATGGGAAAAGTAAAGGTTTGAAAGGAAAAGTATTGAAGACAAATTGAAATATAATGAAATAAGAGGAGCATTTATTCGAAGGATTCCCAAGTTCATGAAGACAAGACGAACACATGCTAGTTTCCTTTCAAATTTCATGAATTCATAGTGTAATGGCTTTATTTTTGGTAAAGGTTCTCTGTTGGTGGTTTAGTGTTGCATTTTGGTCCCTCAATTTTGAAGAAGTTGTCTTGAAATCCTTAATGTTTGGTTCTTAGCCATTTTAAATATTTTTTGTGGGGCCAAACACATTTATTTTTAGTTCTGTTGGGGCAACGAGGTGGAGTTTCCAAAAATGTAAAATAAATCGTATAACCTATAAAAATTCAAGTCACACTCTATAACAAACACCTAAAAATTCATAAAGAAACCCATATTTTCTTCTAAAAAATGTGTTTAGTTTCACCATAATCTTTTTTAGTACCAAATACAAAATAAATCTACAGTTTTTTCCTTTCAAAACATAAAACTTTGGCCTAAAAATTTATCAAAGCCAACAAAAATCTTTTGTTTTTTATAAAGCTATAATAATGCTCACCTGGCCTAAAAATTTATCAAAAACAACAAAAATAAAATCTGTTGATTTTTATAAGGCTATAATGCTTACTTTCCTATGCCTTTCTTTCAATGCCTTAAATTCTTTTTCTCCCTATTTCCACTTCCGCTCTTCTCTACAACTATTTTGGAAGGAAACGAAAAGTTTTAGATTGACGATGGAACCATTGTTTGGAATTTTTGATATCAATAACTAGATAAGCGCTCACATCTTGTAATCAATTGATATGTTCATATTATGTTTTGCATCATGAATTGCATTTGTGATATAGGTTTTGTATATTAGCATAGATACAAATGCCATACGAAATGAAATTAGAACATTTTAATTATTATGATATTTGTCAGTTGCCCCAGCTTAGATGAATTCTTGGCTCTGCCATTGCTTGTATTCCTTCCAAAAGATCCATTTTGTTTTCTCCTATAAAGGTACCCCCTTAGCTTGAAGTTTTATAGAGAAAAACCTCATTATGTAGGTCAAAATCTTTTTTAAAATTTTATAGTGAAAACTATTCTTATTAATACAATTGTTTACTTATAAAATACAAATTATAGTGAAAACGTATTGGAGAGGGTCCTGCTCTAAACCAATTTGGACAAGGTAGTGTTTTTCTCTTCTTGTACGCAAATGAGTGACATATAACACATAACATATAACTTATTTTATGTGGATGTTATATGTTTTTTAACTTACAAAAAAACATAAAGAAAACATATCACATCCACATAAAATAATAACTAGGGTAGCAATTTTATTTATTAATAATAATAAAAAAAACATATTAGAGAGTTCCAATGTAATGTCAAAAGTATCACTACAACTTATTCAATTCACGACATAAATTCATATAATACTCAAATTCAATAAGAAACAACTAACTCTACACCAGCATACTATGCTTTTTATCCATTAAAATTGCTACACTAATCTAGCCTAGACCTTGTGCCTCTACTACTCTAACCCTTGTACATTTCTCACACTATCCATAAGAAGAGAAGGGATAAGACATAAAATGATGCTCGGTAAATAGATGGAGTTAAACTATTGTGAAACATTAAGCTTTTATTAGAAAACAAATTTCATCAAATTTTGAACGTTGGTAAGACTTTACTATCCAAAAATAATGATGATGATGATGAGTACAACACCATTCTCATATGCTTTGTTCTTGAAAATCCATTTTTTACTAGTAACATTCAAATCTTCTGAAGAACCCCAACAAACACCCCAAATAAGTATACACAGCAATAAAGAAAAACAAAGTGGGAAATGGCTACAAAAAACCAGTCCCATGTTTCCTGGCAAGAAGCCAAGAATTATCACCACTTGGGTGATTTTTAGTTGCTGTTGAGTGCGCCTCTGTAAGATCTGGTTGAAGTAAATGCTGTGGCAAAGCATAACCTAGTTTACTTGTCTACTTCACATATTTGTAACCTTCCTTTAAGTAGATTTGTCTACTTCACACTCTCGGCTAGTTTTTTCTTGTGATTTGAGGTAAATCCCCACACATTCTATTATTTTAAGGGTGCTTTAATCCAGGGGTTAACTTTCAATTTGGTGCACTTTGGAAAAGCATAACCTAGCTCTTCACAAAGGTATCATGTTGACACGAACTTGCATCTCTCCTCTATTGAATAACTCAGTTTCCTAGCAAGAACAACCTTATCTTTCAGGTCTCGGGAATTCTTCATTTTTNTTTTTTTTTTTTTTTTTTTTTTTTTAAATCTTTCTGAGTGAAGAAAGAGGTAACACAAGCACACACACTAGGGATGATAAGCTCACAACCTAAGTGGAGAATGCCAATGGGTTACAAAATATCACCACCCAAAGGAGTTCAACAAAGGATGCAAGACTTGGAAACGCTCACCACTCTTAGAAAACAATGCAAGGAAATTGGAAAAAAGTTTTATTTATGCAGGGTATCCATCCTATAACAAATATACAGAATTATTATATATCCACTAGTTGTAGGAATCTTGAAATATGTACCACATTTCTGTGGCCTAACAACAATTTTTTCCAACATGATAGTCAAGATCAAAATTGAAGTATACCTACCATTGTAGGGCCCATGTCGGTTTTTTTTTTTTTTTTTTTTTTTGGGGGTGCATAATTTTTCGTTAATTAGCCTGAACGTGAACTGGTTGTAGGGCAGTAACAGGCTCTTCTGTCCCCCCTTGCCCCGGATTTGTGGAAGATATGCCCTAGCTATCATTGTTAACGCAATTTTGCTCACTTTAGCCTTAATCACACCAGTTAACGTTATGACTATGCATAAATTTGGTTCAACATGTGGAGTTTTATGATTTATTGTTCAAGTAATACATCCCTAGCAATGGAATGATTAAGGGCAGGTTTGGGACATTAGATGAGACACAAAATTCTCATCTGATCTCATTTCATCTCATCCCATCTTATTCCCAAACATAATTCAAATACAAAATTTTCAAACTAATCATTACAACTTTTTCAAACTTTCAAATAAAAAATAAAAAACAATTCCAACTTTTTCAAATCCACAAACAAAAATTATTATAAAACTATATTATTACAATATTTTAACTTTATAATATTTTTTATTCAACTTTTTCTCTCCTTTTCCAAAACCTAAAAAATAATCAACTCAAACTATTTCACTACTATTTTCAAACTATCTTATTACTATTTACAAAATTCTCATCTTATCTCACTCCCCAAACAAGCCCTAACAATCTGCTTAACAGTACAATGCTAACTCTTGGGCTCCACAATTTGGATAGTTAATTGGATGTTTGAATGATCTCTTGAGCATATAGAGAAGGATTTGTGATATTTCTAATTGAACTTTTCCCCGAAGGTGGTGGTGTTTTGGTTATTAAATGTAAAGTGTCCAAATTTGTCATCGTCAGGTTTTGGGGTTTAAATTGGGATACCATTTCTTCCAGCGCAAATTAGGACCCATCTGGACATATTGAAACTTTCCAGATGTCTCGTCACCAATGAGAAGTTTGAATTCTCATTTCATCGTTGTACAATTTTTGTACTATAATTTTTCATGTTTAACTATGGTTTGAATGATGAAATCTCTAGAAGGTTTTGTGATTTTGTATGAGCGTATACCATGAATTAGATATTTTTTTTAATTGGCACCAGGTGTCCGAGAAGAGCGTCCCGACTACTCCCAAGGGACTGTAATTAGATATAGATTTGAGGATGGAAACTGTTGCCCTTAATTGGCCAATATATGGTCTTGAGTAGATATTGATGGCTTAAGTAAAAGTTGTCCCTTATATTTATTCTATTTATTGGTTTCAGGGGCAACACCGAAAGGTGTTCTAAGAGTGATGGGTGTACCTGGACTTACTATCTATCATGTGAAAAGCCATTTACAGGTCAGATATCTTACTAGTCAGGTTTCTTTCATGTATGTAGACTCATTTGTCTACATATGTCTGAATATGTGAAATTAAGTGGGAATTGTCTTTATTTTTCTATTCATAGAAGTATCGCCTTGCAAAGTACCTTCCGGAATCTCCTGGTGATGGCAAAGGTGCTCCTTTTATTTTGTCTCCCTATATTTCAGCAATAGAATTTTGTTTCTACTTTTTGGGCTATGAAACTAACTAAAGAGAATTCTGTTGTTGACCTTTAGGTTTTAAAGATGAGAAGAAAAGTTCTGGAGACAGCCTTTCTGCCTCTGATTCTTCTCCGTGGGTATCTTTGTCCTCTTCCAAAGGGTATCTTTTCTTCTTGTTTTCTTTTAAAACTAGTTCTAACAATCTGCAAATTCTTCCTGTCGATTAGGGGAATGCAAATTAATGAGGCACTGAGGATGCAAATGGAGGTTCAGAAGCGTCTTCATGAACAACTTGAGGTTTGTTGTCATGCTCTCATTTCGCTTAAATAATTTCTGAAAGAAGGTTTTAGTCCGCAACTTCTGAACTTTTCTTTTTAATCTGCGACATTATTCTTTTGACATATGGGATTTTCTGGAAATGCAAATGTATTGAAGGGGAAAGAAAGAACATATGAATGCTCATCAAGAAATAACATATGAAGAGGATATGCTTCTAATGAACAAAAAGCAATAACAATACAATGTAAAGAATGTGCACCAAACCTATCAAAAAAAAAGAAAAAAGAAAAAAGAATGTGCACCAAATGGAAAGCAAACCCTGGATAGACAAAATCCCACTCCATCAAGGAGATGTAACTACAATATATATATATATATGCCTCTTTCTGGTAATAAGTCTAGTGCTTGTTTTCTATGCATATGAGGACCGACTATATAATCAAAGAGTCAATGACTGTCTATGAAGCCTTTGACAAACTGGAAGGTTTACGGCTGTCTGTCTTTAACAACTTGTACCAAGTCTTGACCTACCAAAAAAACCAACTTGTACCAAGTCGTGTTTTTATTAGCCAGAAATGGAAAACAAAACCAAATTAATTAGCAATGCCAATATCTGTCGTGTAATCTTAGGTCATAGTTACAGAGGTCTATTCCATTGCAGTTTCTTCATGCTATGATAACTGTTTTTTTATATGAGATCACATTAGCATATAAATAAGCAGTAGCTAATTAGTTTTTAATTCCTATGTTTGACATGGTAACTCGGTCAGTTTTTTTTTTCGTGTAGCCCATATCTCTTTGTTGAATGTTTATTTCAAGCGTGGCTAGTTTGCTGGAACTATTTCTTCTGTCCTCTATAGTACCAAATGCAGCCTTGTCACAGATGATAAGTGCACTCTGGGGGCTCCTTGTGTTGGTTAATTGGATGTCAATAGATTTATTTGATTACATGCATTTCAGGTTCAAAGACAGCTGCAAATGAGAATAGAAGCTCAGGGTAAATACTTGCAGAAGATCATTGAGGAGCAGCAGAAACTAGGTGGTGCACTGAAAGCTTCTGAGACTTTACCATTGGATGATGATAAGCAAAAGCAATCTCGGTCAGATCCACCTGGTAGTGATTCTGCGGGGCCCTCTTCTCCCCGAAAGAAACAAAAGTTGGATGATGGACAAAAAGGTGGCTTTGACTCCTCAGTGACGCAAAAAAGTGACCAAAAAAAGGAGCTTGTTGGTACATGGGATCGGGACTTTTATGGTAGTGATGCTGGGTTTGGATTAGACTTGGAGACTGAGTTCAAGGAGGGAGAAGATGCTGTGGCGGAGAGAGCAGCTCTTCAACTAGATCCCATGCATCGTTCAAAATAGTTTTCCCCATTTTCAATGTAGTCCTTTGTAATATGTTTGTGGCAGAAATTATAGACCATACTTTGTGTAAATCTATACGTGCACTCCATTTGTAGATATGATTAAATTACAAAATGTCTGGTTATTCTCTTGTTGGTTCAATTGGTTTGTACTTGGCACTGGGACCTGCCAGAAGCGGAGGGACCTGGATGAAGAATCATGATTTGCTCTCTCTTTTCAATATATTTTAGGTGAAGGGGACATTTTCTCCCTCTTTATTCATTTCTTGGTATGTGTTATTTCTTTTGACAAATAAGCAGATATTATACAAATGCCTTAATAAATAAGGTTAAGCGGTATTTAAAGTTGAAATATGGGTCAAGGAGATGGTTCAGGATGGAGTGACGGGGGATTCTTCCAAGGGCTTTATTGGAAACAGCCTATTTGGCTACATAGTGCAGAGTATGTGTTCTTTGTTTCCAATCCAAAGTGAGACGTTCATTATAAGTGGTCGTAATGGCGTCAAGTGAATCGGTTTCTAGGATTAGGTTATCCATGCCTAGTTTCCTTATTTCTTTGATAGCCATAAGCGCTGCTGCCTTTGCTTCTCCCACACTTGAGTTTAGCTTTATGTAGTTTCGAGGGAGTGGTGTCCATGGTTCTTTCACGAGTGTAGAGCTTAATTCCTAGGCATGCACTTTGATCTAGGGTGAGCTTCATTGCTCGCATGTAAGCCATGCACTTTGCTCAATGTGAGTTTCATTACTCGCCTACGAGCCATGCACTTTGCTCAGGGTGAGTTTCATTGCTCGGCCGAGATGCAGGCTTGCAGATTGCCCATAATGCCTGTTGCTCAGGGAGAGCTTCATTGTTCGCCCTTTCTTTATTGCGCAGGCGGGCTAAGTGCCCACCATGATAGTTGCTCGGAGCAAGCTCCATTGCTCGCTTGAGCTGTATTGCTCAATGGGCTAATTGCTCACCATGACCGTGGCTTGAGGTAACTATCATTGCTCGCCCAAGCTTTATTATGTGCCATGCTTGTGCTCAGGGGCAAGCTCCATTGCTCACCCATAATGTGGGTGGCTGAGTGCTCGCATTTTCATTGCTCGAGGCGACCATCATAGCTCACCCAAGCTTTATTACATGGGTAGGTTGAGTGCTCAGCATGCTTGTGCTGAGGGCGAGGCGTTGCTCTCTCATAGTGTGGGGGGACAAAGAGCCAGCTACACTTGTTGATCGTGGAAAGCTCCGTTGCTCGCCCCACGTGTAGCTCGGGGTGAAATCCATGGGTCCTTTGGGAGTTAAATGTACTATATTTGGTGATTTTATAGTCTCTCGTGGTCTCTCATAGCTCTCAATATGATCGAGGAAATTTAGGGTTCTGGGGAGGTTGAAGAAGACACCTTCATTGTAAAAATTTGGAGAGGGGGGAGTCAATAATCTCTACCTTGATTTGTAGAGATTCTCTCATTTTATAGAGACATCTTTCCTTCTTTGAAGTAGTTGAGTCCTATTTGCCTTATGTCACTTTCACCTTTTTATATCTGAGTCATTCTCTTTTGTCTTTATATCTTCCTTATCTTATATCTTCCTTGTCTTATCTCTTCCTTTACTATTGGTGATGGGCTTTCAATGGGCTGGACCCGTTCGTATTCTATCAAACACCCTCAACAACATGATTTATTGCAAATTGTTGTGTATTTAGATTCTAGTAGGACTCCCTATAGAGAACTCAAGACAAATGACATTTTAGAATCAAGTGCTCAAGTGGTAGGGGATGAGTATCAAAAGGGACAAATACATTGTCTTCTTCTCATAAATGTATAAGAAATTTGATAGGTAATACACCCCGGGTGGTCTTCCAAATCACAACTTCAACCATTCATGGATACGGGCCCAACTGGAGTTTCTTCTAGTCTTTTGGTTTGAGTGGTCCGTGATTTTAGAATCGATCTCCCTAATGCAGCAAATACGACGATTTGATGGAGAAGTCTCCACTTTTAAGGATGTTTTTTGCTGATCCAATGTCGAACATTTGTTGTATCTTGAGTTCATCCTATCCTCCTAACAAAGACCGAATGACAACCACCACTCAGTCATTGGGTCCTAGAATTGCATGTCCTGCTGTGGGTTGGGGATTAAAATTTGCCAGGCTCGAGACGCATGGGTTTCCTTACACTTGCACCGATTCCCCATCTTTGATACCACATAGCATTTCATTTTCCTTATGTTAGGTAGCCGAGGAAAGACTCGGGGTGACTTCGGCAAAAAGACATGTAGCGTGATGATATTTGATTAAGGAATATGCTGTTGTAAAGAAAGATAGCAATAGGTGGGGAGACGTAAGGGAGTAGGAATGTAGAGTTGGGTTGTACTTTGGAAGTTTGGATTGGGCCCTTTAGTCTCATGCAGTAAGAGTCTTGTACATAGTTAGTTAGTACAGAATAAGCCCATATGCAGAAATTGTATAAAAAGAGCTCCATGTAAATTCAGAAGATTCAATTAAAGAATAAGTAATGTTAGATATAATCTTGGGTTAAAAAAGTGCTGCACTCTTTTTTAAAAAGAGTGAGTTTATTATTAAAAAATTAATTTTTTTTATGTGAATCCCATATTTATTCACTTTTTACAAAAAGAATGTGCAACGCTTTTTATAATTATAAATATCATTTCTATTAAATAATTGGAGGTTATGGTTTCCTTGAATAAGCCAGTCAATTTTTACTCTTGATTCCTTTTATCTTCATTTCTTGTTCTAATCATTTTTTCCAAGAGTCACATACCAAGCTGGTATCAGAGAAGTAGCGGTCTGGATGGCAATTGTGAAAAATTAGAGAATGGTAGAGGGTACTCGAATCAATCAGCTGCAAGAGTCACTTGCTAGTGCCAATAGGCGGTTGGAGCAAAAGAAGCAAGTACAACATGAACACTCAATTACCTTGAAGGATATAATGGTTTAGTTGAGGCAACTTAATGAGAACTTCCAGTCTTTTACCAATGGCCATCGTAATGGTCCAAATCGATGAGCAGAGGATGATGAAGCAAAAACTTCAACAGGAAGTTGGAGTGCAGCAGGTTTTGCTAGAAACATTAGGCTTGACTTCCCAAGTTTCGATTGGATTGGTGAAGATGGTTGGATTACAAATCCAATCAATATTTGTCGTTACACCATGCGACATCTCAGTAGAAGCTTTTCTAGGCTTCTTATCACGAGTAGGTGATGCCTTGGTATGGTTCCAGATGCTGAAGATTCTGACTGTTTTTAGAATTGGGATTCATTTACCAAAGCCTTGAAAGTGAGATTTAGGAGTGGTTGGTATGAAGATCCAATGGAGGCTCTGACGAGGTTGAAGCAAACCATGATTGTGGTAGTTTACAAGACAACGTTTGAGGCGATTTCTAATCGACTCAGGGGTTAACCTGAAATTTATAAATTAAGTTGTTTTTTGAGTGGCCTAAGGGATGATATTAGAGTGTTGGTACGAATACTGAGTCCCAGCAATTTATTGTTAGCCTTTGGGTTAGCAAGATTACAAGAAGAGTTGTTCACTTCAAATAAGAAATCTCCTATAGTTAACTAGAAATGTGGGAATTATTTTGGGACTTGTTGTAACGACCTTGGATATGTTAGCAAGTTCTCAGTGGTTTTCCGAAAACCTAGTACTCCAAAGGTTAATTTCTGCACAAATGAAACAAAGGCACAAGAAAGGGCTATGCTTCAGCTGTGATGAAAAATGGAGTAAAGAACATGTTTGTCAAAAAAAAAAAAAAAAAAACCCAAAATCTACTTGATGGAGGGTTTACAAATTGATGAAGAGGAGCATGAGGCAGTATTGGAGGCTTCCAAGGCTATAGTGTGTGATGGAGAAACTAAATTGGTGCAGGGAATTCCTGAGATCTCATTGCATGCAATTACTGGGTATCTTAATCCTAGTACTATGAGGTTCTTGGGCCAAATTGGGTCTCATTGGGTAGTGATTTTAGTAGAAACACCCATAATTTCATGGACTATTCGATTGTTTTAAATGTAACCTTGTTGTTTCTTCTAAAGATCAACTTAAGTTGAAAGTGTCTAATGGGGAATCGATTATGAGTATTGGAAAATGTGGATCAGTGGAAGTGCAAGGGCTTCAATTATCTACGAAATTCTATGTCATTACTCTAGGAGGTGTGATGTAGTGCTTGGAGTTCAATGTTTGCAGGACCTAGGACCCATTGTATGGGATTTCCTTAAGTTGACTATCTTCTGGTCATATAACTGATATTCTAAAGGGCTTACTATTTCTAATTGCATTTTGGTCAATGACGTTTGTTTAGACAAGCTTCCTAAGATGGAAAGAAGAGGGGTGATTTTGCACTTGGCAACCAGCAATGAGGAAATTAATTTAGTTAACCAGTTGGATAGAAGTAGTGACTATTTAGCAGCAAACCCACAAGAACATCAGGTTAGCAAGTTGTTGAAGGAGTTTGAGGTCATATTTAAGGAATCAAAAGGGTTACCTCCAAGCAGAAAGTATTAAGAACACCAGATTAATTTGAAAGAAGAAACCAAACCAATTTGTGTACGTCCTTATTGCTATCCCTTCTATAAAAAATCTAAGATAGAAAAAATAGTCAATGAACTTTTGGAGTCTAGGGTAGTTCGGGCCAGTCAAAGTCCATTTTCTTCTCTTATTCTACTAGTTAGGAAGGTAGATGGGAGTTGGAGGATGTGTATTGATTATAGAACCCTTAATCAAGAGACAAAGGATAAATTTTCGACACTAGCAGTTTATGAGTTGATTGATGAGTTATATGGTACTGTGATTTTCTCTAAACTTGATCGACGTTCTGGTTATCACCAAATAAGGGTTAGCCCAGAGGATATACATAAGACTATCTTTAGTTCCCATAAGATTCACTATGAGTTTTTAGTGATGCCCTTTAGACTCAGTAATGATCCTTCAACTATTCAAGGGTTGATGAATGATGTACTTAGACCCTACTTAAGGAGATTTGTTATCTTCTTCATTGATGACATTTTGGTTTATAGAAAATCAGTTGAAGATTATTTCATGCATTTGAGAATAGTACTGGCTACTTTGCAGCAGCACCAGCTTTATGCAAATGTGTCAAAATGTAACTTTGGGTGTAAGGTTAAATATTTTGGTCATTTTATTTCAGAGAATAATTCTAAGGCTGATCTAACCAAGATTGAATCCATGTTAAGTTGGCCAATTCCTACAACTCTCAAGTCTTTGAGAGGTTTTCTTGGATTAACTGGTTACTATAGGAAATTTATAAAAAGATATGGCCTCATTGCTACACCACTCATTGCTTTGTTAAAAAAGAACTCGTTTAAATGAAACCAAATTGTAATTGATGCATTCCAAAAGCTCAAGTTAGTGGGTACTTTTCCACCAGTGTTGGCTCTCCCTAATTTTGAGAAGACTTTCATTGTGGAGTGCAATGCTTCTAAGGAAGGGTAGGAACATACCTATTGCCTATCTCAGCCATGCATTGAAAAGAAGAGTTTTGAGTCTTTCTACTTATGAAAAAGAATTGTTGGCCTTAGCACAGGAAGTGAGAAAGTGGCAGCCAAACCCATTAAGGAGACCTTTTAAGGTGAAGACGGATCACAGTAGCCTTAAGTTTTTGTTGGAGCAAAGGGTAGGTACTCCTTCTTAGCAAAAATGGATTACAAAGTTACTGGGATATGGCTTTACTATAGAATATAAGAAGAGTAGTGAGAACCGCGTAACTAATTCACTTTCTAGAAGGCAGGAAATTGAGCATCAGTGTAGCATACTCGAGTATGAGAAAGAAGGGTTGTTCTCATCTATCATTTCTTATACTTCTTTAGAGTGGCTTGCTGAAAACAAGCCTTTTATCGACATGATGAAAAGGTTCAAGCAATGATTGAGTAGCTAACCTTAGGCCAAACACCTCATAAAGGTTATAACCTTAAAGATGGTATACTATTGAGGAAATGAAGGGTCTTTTTAAGGACTAATTGTGACACCTCTAGATTCCGCTTAGAATCAGATGGACTCTAAAGCATCAGGGCATGCAACTCAAGATTACCTGCCCGTTCATGATAATTTAAGATGCAATGCACTTAGCATGCATCTAGCAATATGCAATATTCGTAATAAATACTATTTTTTTAGCAATACTATGCACCAAATGAAATATATCCCAAAACATTTAAACATAATCCATAAATTGAAAGTGATAGACATTCAAGATTACAACTGATAAGTGCTATTTTTATGTGATTTTTATCACTCTTTTAATTATGAAAATTGTCATTTTTTCTTCAATCCTATTGATTTTATTTTATTTCTATGTATTTTTTTTTATTTTCTTGTATTTGAAGGAATGAGAAGATTTAGTGTAAAGGAGAGCATTTTGGTACAAAAGAAGGACTAAGGATTTAGACCGATGAGAGGTAGCAAAAAGATTTCTCGCTACCACTCGGTAGGCAAGGAGTGATCTCCACACCCGTTTATTTGTGATCTCCGTGCCAGTTATATTCAGCGCACACGGCCTTTACCCGATGGGATCCTCCCGAGTTCCATACTCAATCTGCTGACTATAAAATCCTCTCGATTTCTGCATATCAAGCCAAATATCACTGAACCTTCCATTTCTTATCAATCCAATATTCTTGGGATATTTTTTTCCTTCTATGTTAATATTTATCTTTATAAACTATTTTCTAAATTTTTAGGCTAGATTAAAGCTACATTATCTTGTTTCCATATTTGCATTTTTACATCCATTTAATCCTAGATTGTGGGATGAACTTCTTCTTCTTCATCTTTTTCTTCCTGCTTTAGAGCCTATTTTTTATAGTTTGCGTTAGAGAGTCTAGTATTCTTTTGAGGAAGCGGATCTGGAAGGCAGAGGCTAGAGCTACATGCTTCTTCAAGCAACTCCAACGAAGAACATTATTGTTATTCTTTACAATTTCATTATGAACTAATTTTATTTTCTAGAGTTTTGATGTAGCCTAGCGTTGAATACACAATTTATATTCTAAGTTATTTGATTTTCACTATTTCCATGATTGAGTGTTTATTCATTATTCTTAATGCTTGCAATTCTAGCTAACTATTGCTCAATCTATTGGATTGCGATGAGACCGAGAGGTGAATTGTGATTAGAGCTCTAGGATTAAAGACCATTAGTTGAGTGAAAGTAGAGATACTTTACCGCAATTAGTGTGATTTTCAAGAAAAATTCAAAGAACTTAATGAGTTTCTAATTAGTTAAATTCACATGGAGATATGGAGTTATTAATTGGAGATATTTATGATATTATTTGAGAGAAAATATTGAATAATTAAGGGTTTTTATCATCAATATGGGATAATTGAAATTCTATGATAAGGAGAACTAAATTGTGTGGGATTTGCTAAGTGAAACCAAACGCTTTAGATCTATTCTTATACCTTTAAATTCTTAGTTTTGATGCTCTTTTATTTAGTTCTAATTTAGTCAATTTCAATACTCAATAGCATCATTATTCCCTGTAGGTTCGATATCCGTTTTCTTTAAAACACTTTACTACTTGTTTCGATTCTGTGTACTTGCAGATATATTTTACTTGAACAACAGCATAAGTCCAAAAGGTATGTAATCACAAGAGTACAGGAGACAGAGCTCCTTAAATACAAGCATAAACTAAAGCATCTACAAGGCCAATCTGTTGAGTAGCTCGCTAAACTCAGTCAAGGATGCCATAATACTATCTATAAAATGGAGCATGTAGGCAATGAGCTCCACGTCATGCCTTTGCTGCCTAATCAATCGACTCCAGTCGGCCAACTAGGGCTGTATAGAAACCGATGCCACCGGCCGCCACCGACACCAACTGACCGGCCGAGTCAAGAACTGGTCGGCGTGTGGTAGCAATTTGAAGAAACCGACATTTAGTGATTCGGTCCCAATTTGAAGCTGGACCGAACTGCTGAACCGACCGATATAATATTTTTTTTTTATATACCCTTATTGAAACGACGCCATTCCACTTAAGTTTAAGTGGAACGGCATCGTTTTATAACTGTAAGTATTACAACAGATAATGGAAACGATGTTGTTTGGCATTAAATCAGACGACGTCGTTTTATTAAGAACGTAAGAAAAGAAATAAGTCTGAAACGACGCTATTCCACTTAAACTTAAATGGAACAGCGTCGTTTTGAGATGTGTTTTCTTCTTCTCAAGCCTCTTCTTCTCGATTTACTCTACAACTCTCTCTCTCTCTCTCTCCTATGCAACTCTCTCTCTCTCTCTCTCTCTCTCTCTCTCTCTCACTCACAGTAGAATATCGCCGCTAGGGCAACCGACGCCGACCGAGAACCGCTAGAGAACCACCTCGATCGATTTCCTCCTCCCATGGCTCTCCCATTTTTTTCAGACATCGGTCGGTGTCGATTTTGGCCAAAAACCACGTCGACGCCATCGGTTTTCACCCCTACGACCAATGTCCATTGCATCTCCTGGTCCTGACTCATCGTCTACCATTCCGGGGGGAATGGGAGTTAGGAACTACCATAATAAAATTTGATTAAAAATCTCAGCAAGTTAACAAATAACTTAAACTGATAGTTTAAAGATGCATGCATGATAGTAAAAACATCAATGCATATCGAGATCATGAATAAACTTGACGTGACTTGACAAATATCATGGCATGTGCTGACATGACATGAACAAACGTGAGATAAATTGAACTTGAGACTAAACTGAAATTGGACTTGAACTTGAAATAACATGGACTTGAACATGAAACTAAACATGAACTTGGACGTGAAAGGAGATGAGCTTGAAATGTGAAATACATGAACTTGGAATCTTCTTCAATACTTAAACGTAAACATATAGGTGCTACACAGTTCCCCTTGTACCACCCAACATAGGTAACTGCGTTAACATATGAACATATGAGCCGTGTGTCCCTGCCGATACCACATCACAACATAGGTATCTGCACCAGCTGTGAATGTGTTAACATACTTATTATTTCACAAGCATCTGCATTTGCTATGAAAAAAAATGTAATGTACGTATTTCGTAACCGGTATCAGCACCCGCACGAGTATGTATAACATGAAATTGAACGTATGGGTGGCATCATCGGCGTTGGTGCCTGACTTCGCTTCGGTGACCAGTTAATTAGGCTACATTTGAAGCCGTTACGGTACTTTGTCAACCTAGGAAACAACACACTAATTTAGACGTTCTAGCATGAACAAAGGAGTTCCAATAGGATATTACCACATCCTAGCATTTAGGGTCATGATAAACATAAACAAACTTGACTCGACTTGGAAAACTGTTTTTGAGACACACTCTATACTCGAGACATATGTGACATGAAAAGAAAGGATAAATGACCTGACGTAACGTAATGTGACATGTGTGTGAGATGAATGGCATGACATAACATAAAACAGATGAACATTTCGTGACATGAAGTAGCTTGTAACATATAATATTTCATGACATGACATAACGTATACCAGATGAACATTTCATGACATGGCATAATACGTGACAAATAATATTTTGTGACATAACATAAAGTGCAACAGATAAACATTTTGTGACATGATATAATGTATAACAAATAAACATTTTGTAACATCATATAACGTGTAACAAACATACATGTAGTGACATGGCATAGCATGACATATATAAGAACATAAGAACATAAACAACTGTTCTCTTACCAACACACATATACAATAATTTGACAGTAAGTTAGAAGTTAACTTACAATGATTGTAGAGTGACGAATTAAAATATACGAAATATGAGAAACTATGAGAAAAAGTTTCTAAATGTCAGAAGCTCCTCACTAACAGTTTAGAAACATAAAAATGCTGACTTAGAGTAAAATGACCATTTTACCCCTCTACATGTGGAAAAATGACCATTTTATTCCTAATTTAAGGATTTCACATCTTAACTCTAAAACTTACCAAAATTTACATTCCTTATAAAAATTTTGTCCTAAATCCAAATATCTAATTAGAAAATTTTAAAATACATCACAACTTGGTCAAACATGCATGGACCGAAACATGCATAGGCCAAAACCCTTAGTTTTTGTTGCAATTCTATCAAACTTCATTTCTCATGCTTAAACCGAAATATTGCAACATACAAAATCATATTCTATGCTCAAATAAAATACTAAAACAACCAAAAAAACTCACATCATAAAAACAAAAATTTCTTTTCACGTAAGATCAAACCTAAGATCACATGGCAAAATATGCATCAAAAGATAGATCTACCCAAAAACTTCAAATATAAGACCCATCCGAACCTTTTCATGTATAAAAATTCATATCTTTAAAACCAACATCAAAATTCCTCAAAATAACATCATAACATGTAAATCAAAGTCTTAAGAGCATCATATATAAATATTAAAGCCATTGAAGCATACTTTCACAACAAAAGATTCAAGCTTAGTCAAGATAGAATATGTTTTAACTTCCCAATTTTCAACTTTTTAGATATAAGTAAAACTCTCATTAAAAACTTATAACATGCAAAACATCTTCATAAAACTTATATATCAGCGCATGTTAACTATAATCTATTAAAAATTCATACTAAGATCTTGCGAACAACTTGGTAAAAATCATCAAAATATCACACACTGACCAGACTATTGTCCAGAATGACCTATTCATACTTAAACCAAATTTTCACCCATCCAATGACAATGAAATTTAACACAGAAACTAGACTCAAAGAGGAACAACTTATGTGAATGGCTCTTTATGAAAAAACACTTATAATAGCTTCACAAAAGTTTATCAAAGTAAGCCAAAAAAACTATCAGAGAGCTCCTCTGGTTTTCTCTCTAAGAAAAGGTTTGAAAATGACCAAATGCAAGAAGAGTGGATATGGATGACCCTTAAACATCTGTAGGGGTGATAGGAGGTGTGTGAAAGACACTTTGAGTGATGGGGTGTTAGCCAAAACTAGCTCATGGTTTTTTCCAGTAGCTATCGTGCAAGAGGGAGAGGTGAGGTGGCTCTTGGCCTACCCATCAACCATTGTTTAGGCCTGTTTTGGGTAGTGAAAGGACTTCCATGGAAGGGGGGAAACTTCCTGCACAAGCCTTGCCTTGGTGGCTCAGTTTCGTGGGCCTTAATAAGCCTTAACCAAATGGCCTTCCTTTTAGGGTTTTAATGGGTTTTGGGTTTCTATCAAACCTAAATCCAATTTTTCTTAGCCTAATAAAATTGCCATGGTTTAAAAGAATAAATAAGGATTTAATAGCATGAATTTGAGTGGTTAATAGCATATGAAGTGATTTAGTCAAGTGATTAAATACTAGGCCAAAACCGGTTTCAATTAAGGTTTGGAGTCAAACTTTTGGAGTTTAGGGAAACCATTTGGGGTTTCGGTTTTCACCAAGATTTTGGGTTTCAATTAGATTCCAAGTGTTTATGATTTCTCTAGGGTTGGATCCCTCTTTGGTTTGGCATGAATTTGATGGTTGGATGAAATAGGATTTTGCTTATGTAGTATGATCACAAAACTTGATTTCCTTCATATTTTCCATCTCATGGTGCCTTTTGGTGCCAAGTGTTCAATACTATTTACCAAGTGTTGCTAAGATCTTGCCAAGTATCCAAATAAAACTTCCTTAACCTGATTTGGACATTCCACACTGATTTTGAAAACACTGGTCTAGGTGCTAACACCGAGGCTACTACTATTCAATCCGAAAAAGTGAAAAATAAAAAAGGTTGCTATAAAATCCTAAATAATAATACTAACCTCAAAGTGCAAATCATTTATCAAAATTCGACTCTAAAGTGCCTCTAAATCTTAAGCTGATGGTAACTAGACCTTAAGTCTATCTTTGAGAATACTGATGCTCCTTGCAATTGATTTAACAGGTCATCGATACCCGGTAACGGGTACTTGTTTTTAACTGTTACTTTGTTCAATTCCCTATAATCAATGCACATCCTTATGATCCATCTTTCTTCTTAACGAACAGAACTGACGCACCCTAAGATGATGAACTAGGTCGACTGCAGCCCTTTTCTAGTAGCTCTTCTATCTACTCCTTCAGTTCTTTTAGTTCTAGAGGGGCCATACAATAAGAGGCTTTATGGATAGGGGTTGCAGCAGGCTCTAGTTCTATAGTGAACTCGATTTCTCTATCAGGGGGTAATCCGGGTAGATCGTCGGTGAAAACCTCAGGATACTCCTCAACTATAGGTATCCCTTGAATCTCTTTATTACAACCATAATCCTCCACTATGAATGTTAAGTAGGTTGTGGCACTACTAGCGATGCACTTCCTTGCCTGCAAAGCTAAAATTAGAAAGGGAGTAGCCTTCACAGTCCCTCCCATATGACGGATTTGCCCACCTACGGGTGAATTGAAGATAATTTCCTTGCTCTGACAATCTATCCTAGCACAATGTTTGGATAGCCAGTCCATTTCTAGTATAACGTCGAACCCTAGTTGGTCGAAGACGATTAAGTCAGCTTCCATCAATCTCTCCTTCAAGGTTAAAGGGTAGTTTTTTAACATGTGGGTATAGGTGATCGTGCTCCCATCAGGAATTGACACTACTATAGCTTGAGGTAGCGTCTAAGTCGGTAGGTTACACTTGAGTGTGAATGCCGCAGACACACAAAGGACCTTGTAGCACCGGAGTCAAATAAAGCGCAAGCCGTATATTCTTATAACGTGATTTTTCCTAAGGTGTAATCAACTACTAAGTACTAAGTAGCTATTATAAAAACTGATTTCTAAAGAGGTGTATTTAAAGAAAATATCAGTGATGACTTCTGTCTCTTCTTCCTCGGGTATCTCCCCGTTGATTTCTCCAGGGGTGATGGCGTACACATGAGCTTGAACAGCTGGCCTCTTATTGGGTTGATTGTTAGGAGTGTTCTTTCCACCTTGTGCATTTTGAGGGCACTCCTGAATCATATGTTCTGACTGATCGCATCGAAAACATACTCCTAAACCCACTGACACATTCTCCACCGAGATTCTTTCCACACTTCTTGCAGGTAACCGATGGAACTATCATAATGCCTTTGCCCTTGTGGCTCCTTGAATGATCCTTCTTTTGGCATTATTCCCTCCTACAGGGAAGGAAGAAGCCCTTTTTTGCTCCAAGTTAATCTAGGCTGCCACACTTCATTGCTATGCTTTAGTTATTGCAGCCACGTTAACCAACTCCTGGAAATTATTGATGCGAAACCCAGCCACGTAACTATGTATCCTGGGTTGTAGTCCTCCTTGGAACTTCTGGGCTTGCATCTTCTCAGTGGCAATTAGGTGTGGAGCAAATCTTTCTAGTTCCATGAACTTTGCAGCATACTGCTCAATTAAGAGATTGCCCTGCACCAACGTGGCAAACTCCTAGGTCTTCATTGACTCTGGGAAGAATCGATTGTCAAACTCCTCCTTGAACATATCCTAGGTCAAAACAGTGATATTGCCTAATTCCCTTATCAAGAGCTGCCTCTTGGTATCCCACCAAATATCGGCTTCACCTTGAAGCAAATGCCCTGCATACTGTACCTTCTGCTCCTCAGTACAGCCGCTGATCTCGAAAGTTCTGCCAAGATCCAATAGCCACTTATTGGCCTTCATGGGTCCCTCAGTCCTCATGAAATTAGGGTATCTGTATATTAGAAACTTCTTGTATGAACAACCTCAGTTCTCATGCCTCTCAAACTGTGGGCATTGATGGTTTTGACTCAGGATCACCTCTTGTTGCTGTTTCATGGTTTCCGTCATCTGACGAATCACGTTCGCCAAGTCATATCCTCCATCAAAATAGCAATCCTGATCCTGATGGGTATTAGATCCTTCAGGGTTTCTTTCCCTTCTTTCACGTGCCATGCTGCTTCAGTTCTCCAAATCCTGTGAGGCACATGTATCAGATCCAATTCTTGCTGCAAGATTCCAAGTCTAACAAGTCTATAGATTAAATCCTATACTCTGGCATATTATTCCTAAGGACATGTGGGTTGACCCAGAGACATAACCGCTCTGATACCACCCTGTGATACCCCTAACCTCCGCTTGGGATGGAATGGAGACTTAGAGCGTCGGGACATGCAGCACAAGGTTACATACCCCCGTACATGACAATTATTATGCAATGCATCTTAGTATGCAATAATCGCAGTGGAAGTAAAGGTGAAAGTATAACTTATGTCAGAATAACTAAAAACATCTCAATTCATTAGTGATCATCAAGTTCAAAGTACCAAACGTAGCATAATCTTAGTACAACTAAGGGTCAAAGTCAAATCATCCGCTTCATGCGTTCTAAAGAATGAAAGACTTGGGCTATAAACATCAGGATTAGATCCAATCTCCTCTCAATATCCGACTCCTCCTCAATTAGTCGAATCCAATGCTCCATCTAGCTCGTCCTCCTCGAGACCTAACACAACTTCTACCATTTTGAGTGGAATGATAGTAGTCCCACAAGGGGTGAGATTTACTCGAAATCTTAGTAAGTTAAATAATCAACATGCACAAAGATAAATTAAGCATGAAGAATGATAAATATGCAATACATGAAATGCAGAAAAATCAGTATGCATGTCTCTCATCCAGATTCCTTAACATTTTTAGAGAAATGGAGACACATGTTTTCATTCAATGAACATTTTTACTTCCATTTTTGAAAACATAACTTCATCATAAACTTTCATCATTATTAACAATTCATATATCATAAATGTGGTAACGTCACAGTTCTCCATATGCACTGAGTACTTGTCGGTGACCGTAGTATAACTCATGTTGAGACTACATTGTCTATAGACTCGTTCTCAATGCATTAATAAATATAACATAACATCATAACGTGTACACCTACCAGCATTAGATGTCATAACATATTGATTTCGCTCCGACGTTCTTTAAAAAGAACCCATTTTAAACTCATTAACTATTCTTTTTCAACCCAGGAGTTACCACTCCATTCTTAAACACTTCAAAGTGAACATATGAGTTTGACTAGGATAATTCTCCATCCAAAACTTTGGGGTAATGACAAAAATTATTTTCATACTATGCTTGAAAAATATTTTTCATGACATGTACATATGTAGCAAGCTTTCATGCAAAAATGACATTTATAGATGCAATATGTAAAAATGGTGAAAAATATCACATGTCATGTAAGTATGCACTCAATGTATCATATAACATGATATTTTATGCTCAAAATGATAATTGAAATATGAATAAAATATTTATCAATAATTAATAAATAATCTATCAAGGTGTAAGTTAGAGGCCAACTTACAAACTTCCTGTGTACTCGAAAAAATGTCATAGCTGATGAAATCAAGTGTATACTAATTTAGGATTAATACTACTATGGATGAGGTTCAAAATCAAAGGCTTCAAAAATAGGCATTTACAAAATTATCCCTAGGCTTTCAAAAATTGTCATTAAGGCCTTAATTTTTCACTAATTGCATACGAACTTCAAATTTAACCAAAATTTATGGACTTCATATTTTTGGCATTCTAAAACATTCAAACCATTTTATAATTGTTACTTAAGACATGACATAACTAAATTTTCACTTAAAATCATTTAAACATTCAAACCATCATTTAATGACCCGGTTTTGAACTAAGCATGATGTTCTTCTCTAAACTCTACCAAATCTCATACCAACACTTGAAAACAAAGTTTGACATGCAAACTAAGATCAAAATCAAGAAAACTTACAAATTTAGTGGCCTTCAGATCTCTCAAGACAACTTTACTCAAGAACACTCAAGAACTCACCAAAAAACCTACTCGGTTTCACTCTCTTGCTCTCTAAGGGGGAGAAGTACTCTCAAGACTCGAGAGAAAGCTTGAAGCTGAGGTGTGGAGGAAATGAAAAAGTTAGGTAAGTATTTATAGGTGGCCAAGGGGGTGAGGACGTTGGCTTTGGTTCAAGGGGATTGGTGGAGGTGAGTAGTGTGTAAGAAGCTAAATTTTTCAGATTTGCTTCCATCGGCTTATGTCACCTTGTGCAAGGGGAATAGTGGCCTAAAACCACCATGATTTCCTCCTTAATGTGGCTACAATGGTCCTGAAGAGGTTTCCAAGTCGTAGGGCAAGGTTCAGTTGAAAAAAAGTCAAGCAAACCACCTATGCTAATCAGTGGATTCAAGTGGTTTCACTTGGCAATTTTTTAGCTTCGGTTTTGGGTGGTCTTTGGTGGGAAAAACTGAGTCAAATTTCTCATGATGGCCATGGGGCTTCTTGGGGAATTGTAATAATGGAGATGGTGTGGAGTGGTAGCTCAGCCAAGGTAGATGGTTGGTTAAATCTCAACCCAACCGGTTCCCACTCAACTATCTTAAGGGTGCAATCAGTTTGGTTTCTTGGTTTGGTTTGTGAACCCAATTTCGTCCAAGGCTTATTCTGGGTTTGAAGGGGTCTCATTAGCTGTCTATGGACCATATTACCCTTGAGAAAATGACACAAAAATATTAGGCCTAAGGGCAAAAAAGTCCATGCACTCAAAGGGGATACACATTAGTCGATTGATGAAGTTTTGGGGTTTGATATGTCATTTTCTTTAATGACATGTGGGGAGGTTTATCTAGAGTTTTAGTAAGGTCTAAGTATGATGAAATAGAATAATAAATCAAGAAAATTTTGAATTAAAAGGTTAAGAAAAGATTAAGACGAAATTAAGTTTCAAAACATGGCTTAAATATCACTAACCTCATGTATGTTGATTAATGGTCTTAACCAACCTTCAAAACTTAATTTGGGCATTTAGGGTATGATATGGGCTTAAGGAAACCCATGGCATGGTGTATTGGGCTTTCAACTTGAATAGTGAAATAAACCCAAACATGGCTTTGGGCCTTGTGGGCTAAAAAGGGACAAGTAGTTCTTGTCTCATCAAAGCCACTAGCTCTTCAAATCCTCGTTCCCGCCTTCACCGTAGATGACTTTTCTAGCTGCCCTACCATAAGGTAAGATGCTCATCTCCACCTCACACTAGGATGCATCTGTCAGGACTTCTACAAGGTGCTTGCTCGCCCATATGTTGGGACCAGCAGCACCTGCAACTAAGTTCTTCACTGAACCAATGGAGTGTTCCTCTTCTTTTTGTTCACACAACCCCATTGGAGATCTGTCCCCTCTGTGCTAGTAGGGCCAACCAGTCAGCAACACCCCCAATATTTTGTTGGGTCTAGGCATGTAAACATAGGTTGAGTACACGGTAAGAGAAATAATTTGCAGCTGAAAAGTAAGGGATTGGTCAGAGACTAATAGTAATTTTACTAGAGGCTTACACCATAAGAAAATTCATTCATTAGTAATAATAATATGAGTTAATCTTCTAACCGGTCAGCTATTTATCTAAAAAAAAAAGCCCTCCAATGATTGAGTGCCACGTAGGCATCTCATTAATTATAGGATGTGCCCCCACTGCAAGGGATCACGCACGCCCTCCCTGATCTCATCCCCTTCTTCTCGCCCCTCGACTTCTCACTCCGAATCCACAATTTTCCCATTGACTCCGCTCTCTTTAAGTTCTCCTCCGTCGTTCTTCCTCAAATTATCAACGATGCCAATCTCAACTTCAATGCTCCGTCTTGGAGTGAAAAAGCTTGCTTCGACGAGAATTGGCTTGTCCAAGTAAAATCGGCCAGATTACTATATGTGATTGTCGGCAGATTCTGCTATGAAATTGTGTGCATTAAAGATTTTTCTAGACTTTTTTATGTGAAGTTGTTAGAATTTGGTTATTGAAAATAAAAGTAAGCTTAAGCTTGGTTTAGCTCAATTTGATTCTAGAAGTGTTTTTTCAAGTTTTACTTTGTTTATTGTGGAGTTTTTCTCAATCTTTTAATTCCGCTGTGGAATTTGAGTGGAAACTCTAAATTATGTCTTCTAGGGCCGAATCAGTAAACCGAAATTGAGGAGAGACGATGAAGAGAGGGGGCGGAGAAAGTGGAGGAGAGAGTGAGGGGCGAGAGGAAGGGGATGAGATCAGGGGGTGGAGAGAGTTTCGACAAACAACAAGAATTTGGGACGATTTCATACATTGGAACTTCGATTCCTGTGACTTGGACGATAGGAGGGCTGAAGGCATATGTGTTTCAGGACTCTTGATCGAGTGTGATGATCTTAGGTTAATTTGTGTGTAGTTTCTGACGTGGCAATCTTAGGTTAATTGTTACTTCTTCCCAAATAATATTATACACCCCTATTAGTTCATCACTTATATCCAAGTACAATGAACCAAATATGGTTCGTCGCCTAACCAAAATATATATCTTAACAAATATATATAACTATTAGCAAAGACAAGCCTATGTGTCTACAACTCAGGCGGGGTTGATCCTTCTTCTTTGAGAAACTCAGCATGGGCTACATTTGCATCAACATCTACGACTCCAGTATACAAAATGCAGGTGGGACCACCATAGTGAGACTTCTAAGAAATCTTAGTAAGTTAAAACCCACAATAGTCCTGTTAATGAAAGACAATGACAATTAATATGCATGCACAATTTTATGTAAGTAAATCTGTGAACACATATATTTATGCATGAAGAGGAATCACCCTCTTATCAAATCTCATAAAATCCACAATATCTCATCAGATAAATCTCAGTGGAAAGTCGCTCCACCTATTTGACTCGGGGACTCACTCTACCAGGCCAACGCGTGAGCTCATTCACCAAATCCAAACCCATCGACTCTAGGAATCACTCAAGCTGGTCCACAAACACAAAGACAACACACATGATCAACTCGAGGGATCTCTCTACCAGATCAACTGACTTGAAGACACCACACATAATCATCCCAGGGAATCTGTCTGCTCGTGTAATTAGGTGAGGCCAATACGAAGACGTTCCACTCCAATCATCACAGATCATCACAGGGAATCACTTTACCCATATGAAACTCGTGGTAACGTGCCATAGGAATGGTGGGGGGACTCCTCAATCAATCCAAGATGATCGACACACAGTAAGACTCAACTCTCAAAAACTACAACATCATCGATTTGCTTCGTTCAAGCTCATCATCTCAAATTCACAGCATAAAGATAGACAATAAATATAATGAATAAGATATTTTATTTTCATGTAAAAAGAGGTGAGTTACAGGATATGCAAGGCCTAATCTTACAGCATACTCACAAACATTACCCTGCATTCCAGTATGATTATAGGAGCTAACCTACCTGAACATTATTTCTATTACTACGGTAGCGCTAGGACCACTCCTTCCATCCCACCCTTTGAAGTCACTTGCACCAAATGTAAGGGTAAACATTTAACAATCACAAAAATCAGATTTTGGCTTTTATCCAATGCTTTTTAAACTATGGGAGTGTCAATCATATCTCTGACATCCGTCTGATTCTAGACATACTTGAACTGAAGAGCTTTGATCTCGTCCATTCATTTGCCCTTAGGCCTTTCAGAATGGCAAGGACTGACGAGAACAACTGTGCACATCCTTTACAATTTACCTTTGGTCAAATCCTACAGTTTCTCCCAAGTGGTGTTGGACTATACCTCAAAGACCACCATGTGGCTTGCAGGTTATTATTCTTTTCCGCAGGCTCACACCTCAAGTGTGACATTTCTTATGGAGTATGGGCCTCTGTATGCGATAGTTGCCGCCTTTGAGCACCTCCGTGTTGTCTCAGAGAGCTCTCACATTCGTATCAATCTTGTCCTGCGCCATCCTTTTCCAAAACTACCAATCTCTTCAGCTCCTAGTTCTCACCCTTGTATGATCAACATAGTGTTTGCTCACGTGGTACAGGTTGAAAAGTCATTTATCACTCGATGCTAGACCATATTAGGCAGGCTTTCTACAACGTGCTGCTCACCTTTCTTCTCGGTTTGGCTGCACGTTGTCTGCCCAGCTGCCTCTTCCTCGCCAACCCTTAGCTCACAAGAGGATCTCTTCCCTTGCTTCGACGTAGTCCTCACATCTTCCCCTCCTTAATAGGAAATTTTGTCCTTCAAATTTCATGGGAATTATCCCTCGAGATGGAACTTTCTACAAGGGGTATTTCCTTAGCACCCAATGTTGGACTATATTAGCCAAGCTTTCTACAATGTGTTGCTCGCATTTCTTCTCGATTTGGATGCACATTGTCCGTCCAATTGCCTCTTCTTCGCCAGCCTTTAACTGACGAGAGGATCTCTTCCATTGCTTCGATGCAGTCCTCACAACTAGGAGTGAAGTCATTGTTATTTCCTTCCTACTATGTGTTAAGGAAGTAACAATATGTTCTCAAGATAAAGGAAGATTATTGAGTACGGTTATAACTTGCATTTTATCAATAAGAAGATGACCAACATCATATAATTCTTTTGCAATCAATTCTATCTAAAGTACATGATCGCTCACACTTTCATTATCTTTCATGCAAGTTCTGTTATACTTATCTAACTATAAATATGTATGTAAATATCAAATCTTAATCCATACTTGCCTTCAACTGCATCCATGATTTCCTTAGCAGTTTCACAGCCTTCGAAAAAAGAAATGATTTCATCATTCAGGCAATGTAAAATCAAAACGCTTGCCCAAGCATTGTGTTCTTCCCATTTATCTCTGGTTCTTATGCCACTTCCACTTTCATTTCCACTTTGACAATTTTTCACATTTTCAAATGGTTTTGGTATTGTCAATGTATATAAGGTCTTTTTTTGGGTTAGAAGAAAAATTATATGCCTTTTCCAGAGACCTGAAAATTTCTTCCATTTAATCTCTTAATCCTCAATGGATCAATAATTTTCTTTGGTGCCATAAATAACAAACCTTAATATTAACAAGAAAAATGTAGAAATAATATGTGTTCTAATTTCTATTACAAATATAGAAACATAGTAATTCAAACTGTGAAAATTAAATAATTACAAATTAACTGATAAATTAAAAATAATAACCGTTGAATTTGATTCAAGGTAGTTGCTTAGAAATTCTCCTATTGTACTTCAAAGTGGAAAGGGCAAACTTGTGTGCATAAGCCCTATGTCATAGGTTCAATTCCCCCTTGGATCAAATTACGATTTAAGGGGGAGGCTATGGCGATGGGTTGTTGTGCTAGTCTCTCTAGCGGTTTAGGTTCTATGGATGAGCCTAAGGGCCCTGTTGTGGGGTGGTTCCCCCATCATAAAAAAAGTTAGGAAAATATGATCCTAAAAAATTAACGGTGACAATTGTCAAGTATTTTATCTAATATGAATTTCCATTTAGGCTTGTGGAGCATGAGACATTTGCTGAACTTGTGTCTAATTTAGAGCCAAGGTACACATTGTATTCCTAGACAGACCATTTTGCAAAAGGATTGTATTAATTTATATAATGAAGAGAAACAAAAATTCAAGGCATCGTTGAACTGTCAAATAGTTTTTTTTTAATACCGATATATGGACATCAATGCAAAATATAAATTATATGTGTTACATGTTACTTCATTGACCAAAAATGAGTCTTGGACAAGAAAAGATTTAGATTTTTCCATATTCCTAATCATAAGGGTGAGACCAATGCTTGGATGTTAGACTCCAGCATTATTGGTTGGGAGATTAACTAGCTTTTTACCATCACTATAGATAATGCATCTTCTAGTGATGTCACTATTGATCAGGTGAGAAGGAGCATAAAAAATAAGGAGTTCATCATTATGGGGGGCACATTTATGCACATGCGCTATCTTGCACATGTTAAACTTCATTGTATGTGATGGTTGAAAAGATATATATATGATGTAGTAACCAATATTAGAAATGCACTAAGGTTTGTGAAATCTTCACCTGCAAGACGTGCTATGGTTAAAAATTGTGCAAAGTGGATGCATATTGAGTGTGGGAAAATGGTGTCTAGATGTTCCTACTAGATGGAACTCAACATACCTAATGCCGGGTGTTGTTGGAAATTATGAAAGATTTTGTGCTTATGAATATGGAGGATTCATTACTTTTGACACCTAAGTCTGAGGATTGGCAAAGTGCTCGGATATTTATAAAGTTTCTAAAAAGTTTTTTATGATACCATCTTGAAAATCTCTAGTTAATTGTACATGAGAACCAATATACAATTTCAACAACTTTATATGATTGAGCACACTTTGAACAAGATGCACAAGAGTGATGATGGTAAGTTGATGAGCATGGCATCTAATATGAAGATTAAGTTTGAGAAATATTAAGGGAGCACTAATAGGATGAATATGATTATCTATGTATTTTTTGTCCTTGACCCTCGATTCAAGATTAAGTCCATGGCATTTTGGTTTAAAAGGTTCGAAGGGATTGAGTATGGAGATAAAATTGAGGCCAAAGTGAGATTGCTCTTGAATCGTTTGATTGAACAATATCACAAGTTTCATGGGCTAAGTAGTGGAAGATCAAATGTGGCCCAAGAAAGTTCCAATGCTACTTCCTCAAGTTTTATTGGTGATAAATCGGACTCTAAAGAATTTGATTTAGCTCTAGACCAATACTTTGAGGAGGAAAATAGTACGGTATTTGGTTTGGAGGTGGATAGGTATTTTGCTGGATGGGATTGAACCAAAGACACCCAAGTTTGAAATTTTGCCTTGGTGGAAGAGAATTCGTATAAATATGCTATCTTTATGGAGATTGTACGTGATGTGTTTGTCATCCTTATTTTTACTGTTGCATCCGAGTACGCATTCAACATTGGTGGACGTGTATTGGACCCATATAGAAGCTCATTGGTGCCAGAGACTATGCAAGCCTCAATCTGCACTCAAAACTGGTTAGGAAACAAAATAATTGATATTCAGGAATTGGATGAGTATGTAGAAGGTATTGACATCGAAGGTAAATATTTTTATATGTTAGTTTAATTTTTATTATTAATTTATCCATTTAACTTAATCTCTTCATTTGTTCATTGTGATGATAAAGTATCATTTATATTTAATATGACAGTCACATCATATAGCTCTTTGTCAAATTAGACGGATGATTCAACAATCATTTAATAAGAGTGTAACATGTTTTGTGGGGACATTTTTCTTTTATAGAAAGGTTGAAGCAAAGAATATAAAGCCTTTTTAACTATTTTTAGGCTAGTTTCATATCGTGTCTCAATTGTCCGTATGTCATTTTTGGATCTATTTTAGCAAAGAATTTTTTTTTTCAAATACTTTGTTTCCGGCATTCAAATTATTAATGTTATTACTTTTTTTTAGTTATTAATGACATAGTTAAACTATAAGTCCCACATTGTTTGTTGGATATAATGAATAGTATAATCTGAATTGGTGAATATGAGTTGGGGCTGTAAGGGAATATCCATATGCCGAATTTATAGGCATTATATCCTCCCCACATCTGTGGCTTGCCCCTCCCTTGGAGGTGTTACAAATGGTATCAGAGCTTATTTTGACCAGAAATGTGAGACTTGAGTTTCTACCTATGAAGACATTGGAAATTTAAGAGGAGGAATTAACTAGTCCTTTTGAAATATTGGCCCAAATGTGGCTTGGGGCGGGGGCATGACACCACTTTGACATTGGAATTAATAATGCAAGTAGGAACTTTCAATGTGCCCCATTTGTTCCATATCTGTGGCACAAATCAGAAACTCGTTCAGACTTCAAATATATCCGTGTCTAGCTAGGTCATGGAAGTGGTGAGAGGTTACGACCTTAGGTATCTTGTGGTGCTGACTTCCACAATCAACTTCACGCAGCCTTATACCCAAAAGGGCTACTTATGAGGGTTTATTTTATGGATAGGGAGTTCAGGGGGAACTTCCATTTAGTCCATCTGGATGAATCGTAGCCTCCGATGATAGGTTCTGTGCGTGGATTTGAGGAAATGATTTTGCCCACCAGGCTAAGTGTTGTAAGATTGTGTGCAACTTGTGGATCTGGTTCACGTATGAAAGGATATTCCAAATCTATTCTGTTTTATCATGTACTTGTAAATGTACTTGTAAATACTCTTATGCAACGCAGCCCATTAAGTCGAATGCATTTCGCAGATTTATTTCATTCAAACTCTTCATTTGATTTAGGCTCAAACTCATCATTTGATTTAGCTCCATTTCACTTGAGTGATGAAATAAGATGATTTTAAAATTAATTGAATAAAATATTATTATAATATTATTTTTTTAATATTATTATTATTTTAAAATTTAAAAAAATTAAATTATTTATTATATTGTGTAAAATTTGAAAAAATTATAATGATGAAATGAGATGAGATGAATTGAGATCACTTCTCAATCCAAATGGAGCTTAAAATCTTCTTTAAATCTACACAAGGAGACAGGTACGGACCAAAGGCATCAAACAGGGCATCGCATATAACGTGCATGCGTATTAAAGGACAACTGTCCCCAGTAGTCCTGAAAATAGGAGGCTTCAATGTTGATCATCAACGTTTAGGTTTAGGATCCAAAGTTGCCATCGGTTTATGAAAATTACATGCCATACCAACAACCTGAATTTCGCAATCTACCTCAACCTCCCTTGTGTACTCCACTGATTTAGAGCACCACAAACACCACATGACAACAAGTGTTGACGTGAAAACACGCACATAACACACAAGTTAATGGTTTCAACTACAAACAAGCTGATTATTGTAATGGATATTAAGTTATATGCTAGAAGTCAAAGCCAACAATTTCAAATATCTTGCTTATTGATAGGTACCAATGAGGCAGACAATGCACAATGTGACACCTTGTCGGCCATCGTGGTCCAAATAACTCCAATCTTAGCCAGGGGGCCAGTTCATTTGTCGTCCCCCAAGGAGGTGGATGTGAAGGTGATAAACCGATTGACCTGCAAAAAGACAACCTCATCCCCAATATAAAGCTGAACTACGATATATTTGAGAAATAAAAAACTGAAATCCCACAATATCAGAACTAATGTTTAGAATAAATTTCAGGTGGTGACAAAGGTTAAAGAACACGAACATCCATTTGGCCCATCATTAATCACAACCCTGAAGCCATCATCCAGGCCTTCCTGCTTGGCAACAAGCTTGGCAGTGTAAAGAAGGCGGCCAAGAATCTCAAAGTGCCGCTCCTCAGCCTGGTAAACAAAGCCAATATCATAAAACTAGTTCTAGATGTTTTGCCTGTTTTTTAACGAACCGGCACAAGGGTCTATATATTTTCATTTGGTACAGCAAGTCAATGAAGGACACAAATGAATCACCTTGATCAAAAATCAATGTGATGCACCACAAGCTGATTAAAAACATATTCAAATAAACAAATGAATAGACATACAAACTGCATGGCATAACAATTCACCTTAATGGGCAAGGATATACAAAATGCTCAACCAAACCTATACCAGATAAAAGATCATCCCATGCATATTTATATCCATAGCATGTCTTTTTTTTTTACAAGTATATATCCATAGCATATCCCTAGCTTGCTTGCTGCAAAATTCCAATTAAGTAAAAAGTTGAGGCAGAAAAGGTTTCAACGCATATTTCGAACCTAATTCTTAGAATGCACGGGCACTAGCAAGTATAATCTGCAAGACACAGTGAATTCATGCAAATTATAAAACTCTATCTGGCATCCATTTTCAGGTAAAGAATTTTATCCAATGAACATTAGCGAATTTACCAATCCATTCAATCTTGCAACAAATAGTTTGTCTTTCCTGATTTTGACACAAATACTGACATAATATGCACCCGCAAGAAAAGAAAACGTAACTCCTAGATATGCGACATACATCAAAGAAACTGACATGTAAATTACTCTACAAAAATGGATAGCATGCTCATAATTTCATATGATATTTACAAAATGGATCGCTCATAATTTTTATATTGCTTAGCTAATGAACCTGAAATTCTTTATGCAAGCAGAAAAGTGTTAGGACTAGGCAGACACATGTTACTTTTCCTCCATTGTAAGGAACACCAACTGACAAATCATAGATGTATTACACAGGCCTAATATTAATCAATGCCCTCCAGTAACCAATTTCAAATTGTAAGGGAATGAACCAGAAGGTCCAGTACCAATAACTAAAACAATCTTTTAAGCTTGAAACTTTAGGCCATGCTTCAAGCTACTTAAAGAAACGAGAAAAATAAAAGAACTAGCTGATTGAAGTAAATTCCCAAGAGATGAATTGACAGATTGGTATTAGATGCAAGGTCTCAAGAGGAGAAAAGGGAGAAAAGGATGTCTTTAGTTAAGTTAGTTTTCTAACTAGGAACTGCATTAGACAAGAGGAAATTGTCACATCCGTCCTGTCATTTCCTCCATGCTAAAGTGCAAAGCATAGTTGATAACTGATGTCTAAGAAAGCCACAAAAATATACCTTGGATAGTCCAGTCAACCCATCCTTCTCTTTAGGAATGATTAGAATGTGTGTGGGAGCCTGGGGAGATATGTCCCTAAAAGCAAGGACCTGCCAAAATGAGACCATATGGTAAGATTAACAGCTATCGCAGGACCATTAAACCATTCAATGTATCATAGAGAGGAACATAGTTTTATAAAATATTTCGATTACTTATTAAAAAAATATAAGGCATAGCCTAGGTGCACAATAACTATAATGAGGAATGCATAACTAGTAGTAGGAAAAAAAGACATGAAATTTTTGAAATTTTTTTTTTTATAAGAGTAAATTTATTGATACGAGTGAAATAGGCATAACCTGTGTACACAGGAAGTATACAAAAGAAGACCTAAATACATTCTAAGATCAAGAGATTAAAGACAAGAAGTCATGCACATTGTTCTGCAACGGCTGAAAACCAAAGCATTAAGTGTGTATAAAAAAATTCTGCAGCTCCGCCATTATACTCTCCCTATCTTCAAAACACCGCTCATTTCTTTCCGACCAAATACACCACATGATGCACAACGGAATCATTTTCCACACTGTTGCCACTTGAGGACAGCCTTGAATCTCCTTCCGACAGGCCAATAAATCCACCACCCTCAAAGGCATAACCCATGCGATGTCGACTCTTCTAAAGATCTCATCCCACAGCATCCTTGTCACCTCACAATGCAATAGTAAGTGGTCCACTGATTCTCCATTCTTTTTACACAAATAGCACCAATCCATCACAAAGCAACCCCTCTTTCTCAAGTTGTCCGTGGTCAATATCTTCCCAAGAGCAACAGTCCATACAAAGAAGGCCACTTTAGAAGGCACACGAGACCTCCAAATAGACTTCCAAGGGAAATGTGCATTAGCTTGTGATATCAATATTTTGTAATACGCCCTGACTGTACATTTCTCGCTGCCATTAACCCTCCACTGCATCTTATCCCCGTGCCATGGTGAAATTGTGAAAATTGAACCCATAACAATGTATAATAGTAGTCCAAAGGAACAGGGTGCATTTAAAAAGTAAGTTTTAAGCTTCTCCATCATCTGCTCCCAATCCTAAAAATTTCCATCATTTCTTTTCCTCCAAATACACCATACAAAACAGCTAAGAACCATCTTCCACTCTGCTTCACTTTGTACACTGCCATATAACCCTCTCCTGATCCTTCTAGGTATAACCAAGTCAACCCAACTCAACTGAAAAAGAGTCATTCCATAAAGCACTGATAATCTGACAATGGAGTAAAATTCGGTCTATAGTTTCCTGCTCATTTTGCACATACAGTAGAAATTCATCACAATGATATGACATTTCCTTATCTACAAAAATAATGATATGGTGTTTTCTTAAATTGTCCACAGTGAGGATCTTCGTAATGAGGTTGGCCAAGCAAGTAACGCAACTTTCAGAGGCACCTTAGAACACCAAATATTCCTCCAGTTACTATATAAGGGTATAAGACCTTATAGAAAGATAGGATAGTAAACTTCCCTTTCTTGATAGGGGTCCAAAGAATCTTATTTGCATCTCCAAGCCTTCATCTAGTAAATAACAAGAGATTAAGGTTGGGTTTGGATGCACAGTTCAGATGAGATGAGATGAGATGTTTTGAATAGTAGTTGAATAAAATATTGTTAGAATATATTTTTTAATATTATTTTTATTTTGAGATTTGAAAAAGTTGAATTGTTTATTATGTTTTTGTATGGCAATTTGAAAAAATTGTAATGATTGAGATGAGATGAGATGAGATAAGGGTTTTGTGTAAGCAAACGGAGCCTGATGAACTCTATGAAGGCATAAACCACTCAATCATGAGCCGCTTAAAAAAAGTAACATCGCCACAGGAGAACTCCAATAGATTAGCCATTGAAGTCTCCTGCACATGAGCGATACTATACACCTCTGGAAAAGCTTTCTTGAGGACCATGCCTCCACACTATATATAAGTCATGACAGAATCTAGTCCTACAGCCATCCATCTCAACTCTAGTCTGATTCGAAAACAACTCCCATCCCCTCCTGATATTTTTCAATGACCACCACCCTGGTGACTCATATACCTTATTTAAATACCACACATCCCAAGCACAACTAAATTTAGAGTCCACCATGGCTTTTCACAAGGCTGATGGAAAAGCCAAAGCCACATCCCTACAGGAGAACAATTGAACAAAAGCAAGTTTAAACTCCCAAACTGCCCATAGAAATCAAGCTGAACGCTTTATCCCAGTTGTAAAAGTTGAACTCTTCATCGAGCACGCTCTACAAAAAATTCTTGTGTAGCTTCTCTATTTGATTGGCCACACTAATCAAAAGGGGCAACAAGGACATGAAATATGCATACAAATTAGTGAAGGTACAGTTGATCAGAGTGATCCTACCAACCTAAAGACAAATACATTCTCTTTTGACCAACCAATAGGCACTTTAATCTTCAAACTCACACTATCCAAGATAGACTTGGCCTTGAAAGAGGCTCCAAAGGGAGGACAAACTATCCCTGTTAGAAACATTACTCATATGAACTATCTTTGATTTATCCACATTCACTTTCAACCCAGAGACTGCTTCAAAATATAGGAAAAGGGCCCTCAAAAGGCAATGGTTAGCCAAGTTCACCACATAATATGGGGTGAATATCAGGTTATCATCCACAGACAATAGATGTGAAATGTTAGCACACCAAAATATTGGCACCCAAAGAAGAGGAAGAGAGAAAACTTCCACAACCACCAGTTGATAGAATTTTGTCGAGCCTCCATGACAATAACAAAACATAACAAGAACAACAGATCTCCTTGTCTCAAATTGGGAAGAGCTACTAAAGATGCCGAAGAAAGTTTCATTCACTAATATAGAAAAGCGCACAAAGAGATACATGTGCTACCCAAGATCACCAATTTCTCCAAAACCACATCTCTTGAGCAAATAATGAATCCCAATTAATATGATCATACGCCTTCACGTCTAATTAGCAAAGCACCCTGGCTCACCTAAGTTGAGCCTACTATCCAATCATTCACCATCTATAAGCACAAAGTCTAAGATTTGTCTACCTTTGAAAAAAAAAAAAAGCATTTTGTGACTTCAAAATAATCTCTCAACAGCCCTAATCAACCAATTTGAAGGACTTCGGAAATTATTTATATACCCAATTCACAAGGAATGATGGGGCAAAAGTCATTAACATCCACTGCCCCAACTTTTTTAGGAATGAGGGCTATGAAGGTGACATTAAGGCTTTGCTCAAACTTACTGTCAGTACTAAATTCTTAAAATACATTCATAATGTCTTCTTTAATCAATTCATAATGTCTTCTTTAATGTCTTCTTTATCATTGATCAGACTTTTTACCATTTTACGAACCTCACTTTCTTTAAAAGGCATCTCAAGCCATGTGGCCATCTCTTCCTCTAAAAATTCCAGTACTAATCCTTCATGTTTGGACCTCCAAGCAAACCGCTCAGAAAACAGATGCTCATAATATTGCGCAATGTGATCCTTAAAATCTTAAGAAAATAGACATGTGTTCATCAGATCCTCTACATGTTTTCTTCATAAAATCTTAGTGGTAAACATTTTATTCAGAAGTAAAAAACAGTAAACAAAAAGTTACTAAATAACTTGGGAAAAAAGGGAAATATATCAGCTAAGAGCAATTAAAAATATTGGCTCTTCATTTACCATCCCCTCCGGTTAAGCAAAACCATTTGAAAGCTAACCACATTTAGTAAGATAGCATTTTCAAATTTGTTGCAAGTGAATTCATAGACTATAGAAATGCAGTTTTCTCGGAAAAAGTGAACACCAAAATCACAAAGAATTGACATGGTTATTGCTTTTGTTTACCAAGCAATATAGGCTAAGCAAAAACATTCTATTTTCATTTTTCCCTCACACATGGGTTCAAATTATGTGTGAATGTGAGGAGAAAGAAGTGAATCCTTTAACGTATAGGAAATATGAGAAGTAATAGTTTGGAGAAAAAGAAAGATAAGCTATTTGTCATACAGAAGTGTACAAACAAATTTCTTTAGAAAATAAAAAAGAAGTGAATTCTTTAACGTATAGGAAATATGAGAAGTAATAGTTTGGAGAAAAAGAAAGATAAGCTATTTGACATACAGAAGTTTACAAACAAATTTCTTTAGAAAATAATGTAATTCTTTTATTTTTCTAGCTGTGCTGAGCACAATCAATCCAAACTCACTTGAACATGCAATAGGAGATTCGGATTAATGTGTAGATGCTACAGTGCTCAGTNTGCTCACCAATGAGATCTAGTTTGATTGGCATCTTTTCTCCCTACAAGTACAGGATGCGGCGTGCGACCATGGGTTCAAAAATTCATCAGGCGAGTGTTTTACTTACCAATCCAAAAAATGAAAACAAAAATACAGCCGATAAAACAAAAGTGTCAATTTATCCAACCAAAGATATACTTAGGTCAAAGCATTTTTATTTCTTTATTTTGGTAAGTTTACCACTGAAAAAAGAGACATACAACAAATCCCAACAAACTGATCAGGGGTGCCTAAACCCTAATGGTGATAACTACCCAAAGGCACCTGGAATAGATCCGCCAACAACCCAAGAGATTGGCCAGAAATCTAAGCGCTAGGCTCTTATACAATAGAGCCAAACTAAACTCTCACAAACTCAGAGGACAGGCCATCCAACAAATGAGTAACACAAGTACATCCAGCTAACCAGACAATCACCCTTCAGCCTCTTGAAGCTTTAAAAACAGTATTAGACTAAGGAGGCTCCACAGGGCCCAAAAGCTCTGATCATTCCTGTCTCAACTGCATCCCAGATTTTGATTTTATGATGACCACATCATAAAAAACACAAAGTGAACCAACTAAATAACACTAACATAGACATTCAAAATGAATCTATAACACTTCTATGCTGCTAAAGAGCAGCCTTCTCTATTTCTAATATAGTTGAAGGAGATCCCCATACATACAGCTACAGTTCCATAGAAACAACAAACTTTTACCGAAAATAATGACGCGAAAAGTATAAGAACTATGAAAACAATTAAAAAGGTAACTAGTTGGAAGAGAGCAAGGTCTTACCTTATCGTCCTCATACACAACCTTGGATGGAATTTCCTTATTAATGATCTTGTCAAATCTGCACATTAAATGAAGCAAAGTGATTAATTGAAGATTGATATGCTAATGAAATTTAAGATTAATTATCCAAATTTAACATCTATTGTGCAGATCATGAAAAATAAAAGGTGCAACTTATTGAAGCAAGTTGGGAAAAGTGGTAAACCTGTAAATGATTTGAGTCCCAATTTAACAACAGCACTAAAATATTCAACTAACTGTTAGTCGAGTGATCCAAAGCTTAGACCATTAATGCCTTGTAATGCCCCAGTAAGTGCCACATTGGTTGGGTGAAGTATGATAAAAGTGCATTAATGCCAATTCCCACATTAGTTTCTTACTGCATAGAACCAAACTTCGTACTAATTTCAAAGAGCTTCAACTATGACCTTGGCTAGCCCTTTTGAAGTATAATTTTAGATGTGGCTTGCACTTTTCTTGGATCGTTACAAATAATATCAGAGTCAACCGAGTAATAGCATGTGAAACTGGGTTGCTCATCACAACATGGATCCTGAATAATGATGTTATAGATTTTAGTGGGGGGATAAAGGAAGCTTAAGTGTCAAATCCATATTATTTTCTTACTAGGTGAGAGCTCTGCAATGATTTCAAGAAACTTCTGTTGTAACATTATCTAGTCCTTTTGGAGTACAAGTCTCACATTGGTTGGATGAAAATATGGTGAAGATACATTTAGTGCAACATTTGGGTCTTGATTAGGACATTCAGATTTGAGTGAGATATGATAAAGATGGGTGAAATATGATAAAATGCATTGATTGTCAAGTCTCATATTCATTGTTTACTAGCTGGAAATGAGCTTAATAACAATTCCAAAGAGCTTCAATTATAAGTTCGACAAGTTCTTTAAAAGGGTAACAAGTATGAATTAAACTTTTCTTGTGACGTTACATGCCCCAGTTGAACCTAAAGCTAACCTTAAGAAATGAATCTTACAGTGTAATTTAGATCCGACGGAAAATATAATTCAAGAACCCCATGCATTAAGAAGGAAAACCAAAGGACAAAGGCATATAATGATCGATCATTCTGAAGATCTAAAATAATTGTTCTTCATCACATCCTGGTGGTGAACAACAATAAATCGCAAACAACTCATCCATGAAGATGAAAAAATACCGATTCACTCACAAAAAGTGCTCGCTATCTCTTAATCACAAAAGTAGTATTTGGTCAGTCAAAGTCCCCCATTGCATACGACATCGTCTAAACATCATACAGTTAACCAATGGAAAACACAGAAGGAAAAGAACGACTGCATGAGGCAAAAGAGCCATTTTTTTTTTCAGATTCGTGGCCTATTATAATATGCAACCCGGTGCCTAATCAGAATGGCATACAAAAGATTGCAAAAAAATAATGGAGATAAACCAAGAGAAATCGAGGGGGAAAAAAAGGGTTACATGGTAGGAGAATCAGAGGGAACGGCTGCAAGAGCAGCCTCTTTCTCGGAAGCCATTGGAGACAGGTGAGAATTCAAGAGAGCGAGTCGGCTACTTATGCTTTCATCACTCATCAGCTCTCTTTATCCCTTTGCTCCCTTTTTTAAAGTCGCCGAAACCCCAGCGGGTTCTCTTTTTTGTTCTACGCATAACTGATTCTCATCCCTCTCCTGCAACCTGTTTTCCACTCTGGCCAATAGGGCGTCGCCACACCATTTCTGAGTGTTTGCTCTATTCATTTCGGCCAATCAATATATTTTAAAAAATATTTGAAGTCAAAGCCAGTAGTTGAAGCAGCACGTAAACACGTGAGACTCTTGTAACTGGCATTTCATTTAAAATTAATACTTATATAAATATTGTAACATCCCGATATTTACGTGTTTTTTATTGAAGAATTTTTTAATTTAATATTTAATTTTGAACTGTTTAATTTAATTTAAACGTATTTATGCGAGATTATTTTACAATTTTTTAAATTGAGAATTATTTTAATGTGCTTCCATAATTTTAATTAGTGTTTTACAATTAAATTACTTTTTATTTTAAAGAGTGATTATTATTGGAGTTTAATATTTTATTTTAATTAGTTTTAAGTTTAAACTGATTTATTAAATTTACTGTTTTAAAAATAATTATTTTGAGGATCAGTTGTGACTTAAAAGTTGTAAGAATTGGACCTCATTTATTTTTCTCATCTTTTCTTTTCCTCTTTTCTTCTTCCTCTTCCTTTTCTTTTCTTTTCTTTTCTTTTTCTTCATTTTCTTCTTTTTCCTTCTATCTTCTCGTTCGGCCTCTCCCAGCTCGTTACTCTCTCTCTCCTCTCTCACGTTCAGTTCAGTTTTCCTCTACCCGTCGCCGTTGCCGGCCGCCGTGGTCGACACCGCCGATGCCATTCGAATCCCCATGTGCCCGCGACCTTACCCCTTCAATTTCAAGCCGGCTAACGCCGCCAGGAGCCGTACGAAGCCTCGGGCTTCTCTTCGCCGTTCCGCCGCCGTCCGGCCACCATTGGCCACCATTTCTTTACCACTTCATCACCGGCACATTGCCATCCTAATCGATCCATTTTCGGCCCCGATCCGTCGCTGGAGCCACCCCTACGAACACCCACTCCGATTTGAACTTCGTGGCCTTAAACCGCCGTTTCGACCGCCATCCACGGCTAACCTTCGATACCATTAGCTTCACCAACCTCATTAGGCCTACCCTATCAATTTCAAGTCTTCGTTTGACTCCGTTAGAATTTAGGTACACTGTATATTTTGGCCACAATGTTTTTACACTGTGGAGTTGCTGTTTTGGTGCTTCCAGCTCCTCCGTGATCCTCCTAAAATTATTTTCAAGCGCTGTAAGTATTTCTCCAAAAGAATTTTAAGACTTTAATATATTTTTGCACTAACCTGTTTTATAAACTGTGTTTTAATTATCTGGTTGTACTGATAACTGTTGGTTGTTGGTAATTTGTTGCTTTCATGGCATTGTGCACGCATGCGTGGGTGTGTGTGATTTGAGAAACTGTATTTAAGATTTTTCGGGTGTGTGTGTATCACCCCCAAGCCGAGATGGGGTATTATCTCGGTGGAGCTTCTCTGGATACTCGGGAGTGGAATATACTGAGTGTCGTCCCCTGGGACTTTTGCCTGGGACTTGGACGGGATGGTAGCGCTCTCGATCCGACTCCGTGACTCCTCGGGCTGGCGAGGGTCAGAGAATGCTTGGCTATGTACGCGGTGGACGCGGAACTGGGCATCACTCATGTATCACTTGCACGGTCGTTACCCGCGGGGTGACGATGAGAGCCAGAGTATGTGGATGGTCCCTAGGGGAGGCCATGATGCATACGGTTAAAATTGGAATTAATGTAATTATTCCTGGATTTCTATTTTGTGCCAAATTGTGATTTTTTGGCATGTGTGGGAAAATTATGATTTTCGAGAAATGGTGTTTTCTCGGGTTTTACGCTTGGGTCATCATGTGCATGCATAGCGTTAGTTGTTTTAATATATTTATTATCTTGAAGCATTTTGGGTTTTACTTAGCTGCGGTACCATCTTTTTGGTACTGTAGATTTTGATGCAGATTTTGAGGAGGCTGAGCCCGAAGACGCGGCTCCGCCTGAGGAGTAGGGACATTGGTTATTTTGTATTTGAAGATTATTGCCGCTTATGCTTATTGTATTTTATTTGATTTGATGTTGATTTATAAACAAAATCGTATTATATTGACATGTGGATTTTCAGTACTTTGGTATTATATTAAACTCTGGCACTTAGTTATTTGACTTAACATTTCCACTGCATATTGTTTATTATACACGTGTTGCATTGCACACACTCAACACATGTCGATGGGATACGTGACCGTGTCGTCATCATCCCGGTGTCTCGATTTCCGTGTGTGTCCATACATGGAAGTTGGAGAAGCCACAAGTGATATCAGAGTTGTTCGGCTCTGGGTAAAGCCACGTGTCCCTTAAGTGAAGTACCAGAATTTTTAAGCTTGATTTGAAGTAGTTTCGAAATTATTTCTTTTGTGTTTTATTTGTTTTAATTGTTTTAAGTTACATTATTTAATTTAAAATTGTTTTATTTATATTATTTTGCATTCTAATCGGAACTAAAGTGAGGTTGAGGTTTATGCTTTGACAGAAAATGGTAAGGCCAAGGAGACAAAATAAGGAACCTATGGAGGAATCATCTCACGGCGAGATTGATAATGCCATTGCCAGAACTTTGACTAGAATGACAGACCTCTTTCATCAAAATATCAGACCGCCACCAGTTGATCAAAATTTGATTATGCAAGTGGGTTGCTCTTATGAGAGGTTTCTTAAGCATAGGACCCCTATGTTCTTTGGAGTAGAAGATCCCCTCCAACCTGAAGGTTAGATCAATGGGATTAAGAGGACATTTGAAATTTGTGAGTGCACTGAAGCTCAACAAGTTCTCTATGCTAGTTATTTGTTGTAAGGAGAAGCAGCAAATTGGTGGAGGGCGAAGCGGAATCTCCTGGAAAGAGAGTTTGGATCCTTAGTCGCTGTGTCGTGTCAGCATTTTAAAAAGGAGTTTGATGATCGGTTTTTCCCTCCTGGTGTGAGAAGGCAGAAAGCTCAATAATTCAATAATTTGGTTCGGGGGAATATGACTGTGGACCAGTATTCACGTGCTTTCTTGGAGCTTGGGCGTTTTGCGCCCCATCTTATTGCCACTGAGGAGTTGCAAATGGAGCGATTTCAAGAAGGCCTGCGTCCTGAGATACGCAGATTCGTGATTTGTCAGCGAATTGCCTCTCTCCATGAGTTAATTGATCTGGCTACTATGGTGGAGTGAGAAAATAGTTTGGCTGTAAGCTCCCCTCCAGGCCAAAAGAGGAGGAGTTTTGCTGGAGAAGGTAGCAATTATGAGTCTCCACAAAAGTTTGTTCAGAGGATTGGGTCCCGATCTCAGGCAGCCCCTAGGGTATGTATGGGAGGTCGAGCTCCAGTTTGCCCCAGATGTAATAGAGCTCACGAGGGCAAGTGTCCCCCGAGTGGGATTCGATGTTATAGATGTGGCCAGCCGGGACATCTATATCGTGAGTGCCCTAACCAAGCTCAGAGAAGTCGAGGGGGCCGACGTGGTGGAGGAGCTAACCAGAGGCAAATGGTTCAAGCCAGAGTTTATTTGATGACCCCTGGAGACGTTGATTATGAGTCGCCAGCTACTCAAGATGCTGGTGTGATTACAGGTATGAGTTTAATTTAATTTTTGGATTTGGTGTTTGGTGTAAATTGTTTGCTTGAATTTTTGGGTGTATGTGTGTTTCAGGAAGAGTTCGCCTCTATGATTTTTATGCTTGTACGTTGTTTGACTCTGGGGCGTCTCAGTCTTTTGTATTAGCCACCTTTGCGCGACTGTGTAACTTGGTCACGGAGCCCTTACCCCAGTATTTGGTTGTGGCTCTTCCTAATGGGAAGATGGTATTTTGCTCCAAAATCTCTTTGGGTTGTCCTTTGGATTTTGGTGAAAGGATGCTTGATGCGAATTTAATTATTTTCAAGTTACTGGGATTTGATATTATTCTTGGAATGGACTGGTTATATCGGTATTCTGCAAGTATTAATTGCATAAATCGGATGGTTAGCTTTCAACTTCCGGATGGGGATTTCTTTGAGTATGTGGGAAGTAAGCTAAGAGCGAAGCCAACAGTTATATCAGCAATGCAAGTGAAGAAAGATATAGCTTGTGGGGCGGATGCTTTCCTAGTCCAAGTGGTTTCTTCGCCATCTGGAAATAAGACTTTAATGGATATTCCCGTTGTTGAAGAATTTCCAGATGTCTTTGTAAAGGATTTGCCTGGGTTGCCTCTAATTCGTGAAATGGAGTTTGTTATTGATTTGGAACCTGGAGCAGCTCCAGTGCACAAGGTTCCATACCGTATGGCACCAGCAGAGTTGAAAGAGTTGAAGATTCAGCTACAAGAATTGGTTGATAAGGGGTTTATTCAGCCGAGCACTTCGCCATGGAGAACACTAGTTTTATTTGTTAAAAAGAAAGATGGTACTCTCCGGATGTGCATTGATTATAGAGAGCTCAACAAGGTGACCATCAAGAATAAATATCCTCTTCCAAAAATTGATGATTTATTTGATCAGCTTCAAGGTGCAGCAGTATTTTCTAAGATTGATTTGAGGTCAGGGTATTATCAATTAAGGATAAGAGATAAAGATGTACCCAAGACGGCCTTTAGATCAAGATATGGGCATTATGAGTTCAAGGTAATGCCTTTTGGGTTGACTAATGCTCCTGCAGCTTTTATGGATTTAATGAATAGAGTATTTCGACCTTATCTGGATTCTTTTGTGGTGGTATTCATTGATGATATCATGATTTATTCCCGAAACTTGGAGGAACATGCTTATCACCTTCGTTTGGTGCTTGGAAAATTGAGGGAATATCAATTGTATGCTAAGTTAAGTAAATGTGAATTCTGGTTGGAGGAAGTTAAGTTTCTTGGGCATGTGATTTCCCGAGATGGAGTGTCTATTGATCCTAGCAAGGTGGAAGCTGTTTTGTCTTAGCCACGTCCTTCAATAGTGTGTGAAATTCGCAGTTTTTTTAGACTTGCTGGATATTATTGAAGATTTGTAGAGGAATTTTCTCGATTGTCCGGACCTCTCACTGCATTGACCAGGAAGAATGTTAAATTTATTTGGTCAGATAAGTGCGAGAGAAATTTCCAAGAACTGAAGAGAAGATTGACAACGGCACCAGTATTGGCTCTTCCGGAGTCAAATAAGCCTTTTGTGCTTTTTAGTGACGCATGCAAGTTTGGGTTAGGGTGTGTTCTTATGCAGGAAGGACGGATTGTTGCTTATGCATCTCGTCAGCTGAAAGATCATGAAAAGAATTATCCTACTCATGACTTGGAGTTGGCGGCTATAGTTTTTGCTCTCAAGATCTGGCGTCATTATCTTTATAGTGTGGTGTGTGAAGTTTACACTGACCATAAAAGTTTGAAACATTTATTTTCCGAGAATAATCTCAACATGAGGCAAAGACGTTGGCTTGAGCTAATTAGTGACTACTAGTGTCAGATCAAGTATCATCCGGGTAAGGCAAATTTAGTCGCTGATGCGTTAAGCCGGAAATCAGAATTTTTAGTTGAGGCAGAATCTTCAGGTGTGGACTCTCTTCTTTGTGGGATGAGAAGACTTCTTATTGAGAGTTCGTAGCAAGAAGAACTATTATCCTCAGTATTGGATGTCCGAGTTGTTGATTTTGAGAAATTAAAGACTCTTCAGAGAAAAGACCCGAAGTTGTTGAATATCAGGAAGAAAGTCAGGAAGTCTAAAGAACCTTCATATTTCAGTTTGGATAAGGATGGCATTCTCCAGTTTCAGAATCGTGGAGTTATTCCTCGAGATTCAGAATTTAAGGAGCGAATATTGGCTGAAGCTCATGTAGCTCCTTATCAGTTCATCCTGGCAGCATAAAGATATATCGAGATTTGAAGAAAGATTTTTGGTGGGAAGGGATGAAAACTGATATTGCCCTGTTCATTGAGAAGTGTGGCACTTGTCACCAAGTGAAAGCTGAACATCAAAGACCCGTTGGTAAGCTTCAATCACTTCCTATTCCTGAATGGAAGTGGGATGATATTACTATGGATTTTGTTGTGGGTTTGCCAAGGACTTCAAGAGGAAAGAATTCAATTTGGGTGATTGTGGACAGGTTGACCAAGAGTGCTCATTTATTGCCTGTAAATAATGCTGACTCTTTGCGTAAATTAGCGCGGTTGTATGTTAAGGAGGTTGTGAAGTTGCATGGAGTACCCAAGAGTATTGTGTCGGACAGAGACCCGCGGTTCACGTCGCGTTTTTGGAAGAGTTTGCAGGCAGCGCTAGGCACTAATTTGAAGTTCAGTACTGCTTGTCACCCTCAGACTGATGGTCAATCTGAGCGTACTATTCAGACTTTGGAGGATATGCTGAGAGCGTATATCATGGAATTTCAGGGAAGCTGGGAAAATCATCTGCCGCTTATAGAATTCTCTTATAATAATAGTTTCTATACCTCCATTCAGATGGCTCCGTATGAATCGATGTATGGGAGGAAGTGCAGATCGCCATTGTGTTGGGATGAAGTCGGCGAGAGGAAATTAATTAGGCCTGAATTAATCCAAGAAATGCAAGAGCAGGTTCGAATTATAAGAGCTAAAATGGCAGCAGCGCAGAGTCGACAGAAAAGCTATGCAGATTCAAGGAGAATAGACTTGTCTTTTGAGGAAGGTGATTGGGTTTATCTCAAAATCTCTCCTATGAAAGGCGTTAAGCAATTTGGTAAGAAAGGAAAGCTTAGCCCAAGGTATGTTGAACCTTTTCAGATTTTGGAAAAGGTTGTGGCTGTTGCTTACAGAATTGCCCTGCCAGAGTATTTTGGAGAAGTTCATAATGTGTTCCATGTATCCTCGTTGAAGAAAAGTTTTGGTCAGCAAGAGCCGCGTTTTGTCGACTCAGAATGCATTCAACTTCAGCCTGACCTTACTTATGAGGTTGCCCTGACGCAGATTGTTGATTGGAAGGAGCAAAGGTTGAGATCTAAGTCGATACCTTTGGTGAAGGTAGCTTGGAGTGATTCGTTGGCTCTAGATTTCTCTTGGGAAAGAGAAGCAGACTTGAGGGAGCAATACCCGTATTTGTTTGAATAAATGGTGGTATGTCTCTTAAGCCTATCTTTTTGTTGCATTTCACACCTGTCTTTAGCATTGATGTTTGACCTTACAATTTCGAGGACGAAATTTATTTTAAGGGGGGGAGGTTGTAACACCCCGATATTTACATGCATTTTATTAAAGGGCTTTTTAATTTAATATTTGATTTTGAGCTGTTTAATTTAATTTAAACGTGTTTACGCGAGATTATTTTACGATTTTTAAATCGAGAATTATTTTAATGTGCTTTCATAATTTTAATTACGCGAGATTATTTATTTTTCCCATCTTTTCTTTTCCTCTTTTCTTTTTCCTCCTCCTTTTCTTTTCTTTTTCTTCTTTTTCCTTCTATTTTCTCGTTCAGCCTCTCCCAGCTTGTCACTCTCTCTCTCCTCTCTCACGTTTAGTTCGGTTTTCCTCTACCCGTCGCTGTTGCCGGCCACCGTGGTCGACACTGCCAGTGCCATTCAAGTCCCCGTGTGCCGGCAACCTTACCCTTTCAATTTCAGGCCGGCTAACGCAACCGTTAGCCACCAAGAGCCATGCGAAGCTGCGGGCTTCTCTTCGTCGTTCCGCCGCCGTCTGGCTACCATTGACCACCATTTTTTCACAACTTCATCACCGGCACCTTGTCGTCCTAACCAACCCATTTTCTGCCCGGATCCGTCGCCGGAGCCGCCCCTACGAACACCCACTCTGATTTGAACTTCGTGGCCTTAAACCGCCGTTTCGGCCGCCACCCACGGCCAACCTTCGATACCATTAGCTTCACCATCCTCATTAGGCCCTACCCTATCAATTTCAAGTTTTCGTTTGACTCCGTTGGAATTTGGGTACACTGTATATTTTGGCCACAGTGTTTTTACACTATGGAGTTGCTGTTTTGGTGCTTCCAGCTCCTCCGTGATCCTCCTAAAATTATTTTCAAGCTCTGTAAGTATTTCTCCAAAAGACTTTTAAGACTTTAATATATTTTTGCACTAACCTGTTTTATAAACTGTGTTTTAATTATCTGGTTGTACTGATAACTGTTGGTTGTTGGTAATTTGTTGCTTTTCATGGGATTGTGCACGCATGCGTGGGTGTGTGTGATTTGAGAAACTGTATTTAAGGTTTTTTGGATGCGTGTGTATCACCCCCAAGCCGAGATGGGGTATTATCTCGGTGGAGCTCCTCTGGACACTCGGGAGCGGAATATACTGAGTGTCGTCCCCTGGGGCTTTTGCCCGGGACTTGGACGGGATGGTAGCGCTCTCGATCCGACTCCGTGACTCCTCGAGCTAGCGGGCTTCAGAGGATGCTTGGCTATGTAAGCGGTGGGCGCGGAACTGGGCATCACCCGTGTATCACTTGCACGGTCGTTACCCGTGGGGTGACGATGAGAGCCAGAGTATGTGGATGGTCAGGAGAGGCCATGGTGCATACGGTTGAAATTGAAATTAATGTAATTATTCCTGGATTTCTATTTTGTGCCAAATGTTGATTTTTTGGCGTGTGTGGGAAAATTGTGATTTTCGAGAAATGATGTTTTTCTCGGGTTTTACGCTTGGGTCATCACGTGCATGCATAGCGTTAGTTGTTTTTATATATTTATTGTCTTGGAACATTTTGGATTTTACTTACCTGCGGTACCATCTTTTTGGTACTGTAGATTTTGATGCAGGTTTTGAGGAGGCTGAGCCCGAGGAAGCGGCTCCGCCTGAGGAGTAGGGACATTGGCTATTTTGTATTTGAAGATTATTACCGCTTATGCTTATTGTATTTTATTTGATTTGATGTTGATTTGTAAACAAAATTATATTTTGTTGACATGTGATTTTCAGTACTTTAGTATTGTATTAAACTCTGGTACTTAGTTATTTGACTTAACCTTTCCGCTGCATATTGTTTATTGTACACGTGTTGCATTGCACACACTTAACACATGTCGATGAGGTGCGTAACCGTGTCGTCATCATCCCGGTGTCTCGATTTTCGTGTGTGTCCATACATGGAAGTTAGAGGCGCCACAAATAATTTTAATATATCATATCACGCGAGAATGAGAATTTCAATGAGAATATCATGTCCTCCATACTTTCTTTTATTTTATTTTTATAAAAGTGGATCATCATCCTTCATTAAGATAGGACATACAAATATGAGTTGGAAACAAGCCAATTACAATCGTTAAGAGCACCTCAGTACACATACGTATCTGACAAGGTCTAGTCCAGACGGTAAATCTCTAAAGACCTAAATCTTAGAGAAAATATCACCTCTGTACACAACAGAGGTTACATAGCCCCCATACCCCGACAAAGCAGGATATGGTACACCAAATCCCACCATCCGACAACGCGGAGGGAGGACAACTTTTTTGGATTTTTATTAATCTAAAAACAACATTATACAAAGAAAATTACAAACATAAAACAAACAAAACACTGACGCGTGCACTACACAGCAACAGACTGTATAAGCAGTGCACAAAAGGAGCTGTTGTGGTGTGTGCAGCCCATGTGCCCAGCTGGACGGAGAACCGCTGAACGATTTTGGAAGTACCAGACTCACAGACGCCAGAAACGCCGAGCGTGGCGACCTTAGAGGGCTCTCCGGTGGCGCGTGATGACCACGCGCTGGAGTACTCCGGAACCTTCGACCCGCGCGTGCGGGCCACTCGCCGCTCTGTTTGACGCCGTGTTCAGTGATCTTGTAGATCGGCGGCTTGGCAACACCATGGCGTGGCGCGTTCGGGCCTGTGGTGGCCAATAGGTCCTAGATCAGCGATTCTTCCTTTGAAAGCTCTGAAAAAAAACGTAAAAATACAACACAAACTAACTACAAATATGAGGGAGGAGGGAGGGAGGAGAGAGGGGGAAGGAAGCCAAAGCTCCCACCCCCTCTAGCTAGGTCAAGAAAGATTTTTTCTAGAGAGAGAGGGTCTGGGTTTTCTTTTTAGAGAGAGACTTAGGCTTGGTTTGGGTAGTGAAAGTATCTGAGAATGTTTGTGAATAGTAGTGAAAAAGTAATAATAGAATATTGAATAGTAATAAAAAGTAGGTGAAAAGTAATGAATAGTAGAAAAAGTAGGTAAAAAGTAATAATAAAGTAAAGAATAGTAGTGAGAGTGTTTGAGAGTACCTGAGGTACTCTCAGTACCCAAACTAGCCCTTAGTCCTCATCCATACTTTCGAACTAAATAAGAATTGTTTATAACTAACATGCTCAATTGACAATTTTCACGTTCTTTCATGTTCACTATTTCATTTTGAAGTAGAGACAGAGAACTTGCCTTAATTCAAAGCATTAATGCCAAAAATTGCACAATAAATCAGAATGGAAGAAAGAATTACCCCGACCAACGATGATGATTCGGGTGTCGATAGAGTGCTCTTCACGTTCATCTAAAAAATAAATAATAAATAATCAAATAAAAAATAAAGAGAGAGACACAGAGATTTATGTGGTTCAACATAAAAGTTGACGTCCACATAGTGTTTGGGGGCAAAATCTACAACAATAGATGATTTACAATCTCTCATGGCCTCACGTATCTCTCAATATATTTGAGAAATTTAGGGTTTCAGGAGATTGAAAACAATCTCTCCCCTGAGAGAAGATCATTTGAAGTCATTATGTGTGGAGTTTGGGTGTGGAGAAGTTGTTGAGAGCCTTCCAAATTTGTGGAGGTCTCCCCCTTATATAGAGATATATTTCTTTCTTTTGAGTAATTGAGTCATATTTGCTTTATGAAGCCATTTCCTTTTAAGAGTTTGAGTCAACTCCTTCCTATTTATCCCTTCCTTGCTTTATCTCTTGACTTTATCTCTTCCCTTATTATTAGTGATAGGTTTTCAATGGATTGGACCTAGTCAACTTTATCCCTAACAGATGCCCGCAATTCTTAAGATCTGTTTGCTCAACAAGAAGGCATTGAGCATGTTCAACTCTAAGAACTGGTCCCTGATTTTCTGTTTGTTTGTGCTAAGCAGTGAAGAACTCTAAGAGTGAAGCTCGGCTTGGAGAGATAGGCAGGATACATGCTCGACCGCACTAGGTGCGAGCATGGAACTCGGGTTAGAGAGATAGGTGGGAGGTGGACTCCATTGCGTTAGGTGCGAGTGCAGAGCTCAGTTTAAAGTTTTTTTATATGAATGTCTGCCTGATTGGTTGCATGAGACTGTTTATCATTAGCAAAGAATGCTTATTTCCATGATTATTTTTTGCTATTTGTTTGTAGTAGTGGATTTTTTGCCCCTTGATGCGATTTTCTACTAATATTTCTATTTTGGTGTTTAAGGTTAGAGTTTGTTTGTTATGACCCACGCTAAATGGTCAGTCAGCCCGTCGCCCCCCAAGTCCATGGCTCGTTCTCGGAGGTAACCCGCTGGTGGTGTTTGTGGTGAGTGGAGACACTCGGCTTTTATGTATAGGCGGGAGATGTGCGAGTGAAGACACTCAGCTTGGTGTTTGGCAAGAGGTTGCCTCAACCGGATTAAAGGGGCGAGAATGGAAACACATTACTAAGTTGTTTACTTATTCAAGAGCCAGGGAGAGTGGAGGCACTCAACTTTGAGAGCTAGGCAGGAGATGGACTCGACCGCAATAGGTGCGAGCACAGAACATCGGCTTATGGGTGCGAGCACAAAACATCAGCTTATAGGCGCAAAGCATCAGCTTATGGGTGCGAGTGCAGAGCATTGACTTTGACGGGAGGTGGACTCAACCCTTCTGGTAGGGTGGGAGATGGAGCTCGACGGTGCAGCTATTGCGGGACACAAGGCTCTATTGTTTTGCTGTGGCGGGAGGCAGGACTCAATCGCCTTGTTATGTTGAGGGCCTAGACTCGACCGCGTTGCATTTATAGGAGGCAAGGCTCAACCATTCTACTGTGGCGGGAGCAATGTTTTAAATTTCGTACCATACCAGCCGATACAATCAAAATATTTCTTTTTTGTGGTGTAGCTGATACTGAGAAGGGTATAGTTTCGTATTGGTCAGAATTTCAGCCAGTAATTTTGACTTGTACCAGCCTAATATTTCGGCCTTTACTTTTTTCTTCTTCTTTTTTTCATTTCTTCATACCACATGCTCATTTTTTGACCCCCCAATTCAGACCAGACTATTTATAATTTATAAATATAATTTATTTATATATAGATTATTCCGAAACGGTATCTGAAACGATACCAGTACCGAAATATCTCGTTTCAATGCCTCGACCGAAACGGTCACCGGTACAGTATTCAAAACATTGGACGGGAGGCCAGACTCAACAGCGCTATAGGATTTCCACAAAACCAAACAGGTTAGTGTAGATAACCCAAATTATAAGCTCGAGGTCTACAAACATGAGCTCTTTCGCTAGAATGTGGCGAAAGCTTGAACTAGATCAATGAGGCACATGGGTAGTCATAATTTGGCAATGATAAAGATTCAAGGTGCCCGTAATACCAAACGATCTATTATGATGATAACAAATTATGATCCAAGAGCGCAGCTGGTGTTTCATGCCACGGGTTGATTTTCAGGGAAGTATATTCCCAGGCATGTAACCACTTGTGGAACCTCGATGAGTTTTGTGGGGGAATCTCCAAAATCCAAATTCGTTAGTGTAAATAAAGTTAAAATAGTAAGTTTGAAAGAGACAAACCAAACCAATTTAGTTGCTGCTTTCAATTCTTCCTAACTGTGATTGTTTGTTGTTGAATGATTTTTTAAGTAATGGAAGCTGTTCTTCCTTGAGTTTTTTGCCTCTTCCCCTCCTGTGCACGATGCATGCCATGTATCCCGATTTTTTTTTTTTCGATTTAAAAGTGTTATCGTGATGCCCCTAACCTCCACTTGGAACGAAATGGAGACTTAGAGCGTCGAGACATATAATACAATATTACATACCCTTATTCATGACAGTTAATATGCAATGCATCCTATAAATGCATCTAACAATATGTAATAACCATAGCAAAAAATGGGGGATTAAGAAGTACTTAGGCCAAAATAAACTAAAACATCACAATGTCATTCATAACCATCATAAGTTTAAATCATAAGGTAGCATAATTTTAATATAATTATTCTTGATAATAAGTCTTCATGGCTAAATCAACTGCTTCATGGGTTTTAATGCATGAAGGGTAGGGCTATAAATATCAAGATGAGGTCTAATCTTTTGTCGAGATCCAACTCCTCTTCAATCAATTGGATCCACTGGTCCTTCGTAGGGTCTTGACACAATTTCTATCATTTCAAGTGGAATGATAGTGGGTCCACAAAAGGTAAGATTTACTTGAAATCTCAGTAAGTTAGACAACCAACGTGCATAAAGATAAATTGTGCATGATGAATAATAAATATGAAATGCGTGCGATGCAAAAAAATCAGTATATGTCTCCCATCCAGATTTCTCAATATTTTCAGAAAATTGAGACACATTTTCTTACAGAGAATATTTTTCACTTCAACTGTCAAAAACATACATTTCATCATAACGTTTCATCATTATTAGCAATTCATATTTAATCATAACATTAACATCATAACGTTAGGTATGTCACAGTTTCCTATATGTACTGTGCGTACCTACTGGTGACCGCAATACAACTCATATTGAAACTATGTTGTCTGCAGACTCGTTCTCAATGCATTGATAACATAACAAACATTATCATAACATCATACCATGTACACCCACCAGCCTCAGGTGTCGTAACATTTGACTTCGCTCCGGCGTTCTTTAAAAAGAACTCATTTGAAACATGTTGATTGTTTTTCTTCAACCCAAGGATTACCACTCCATTTTTACTCACTCTAAAGTGGACAGCGGAGTTCCGCTTAGATAATTCCTCACCCTAGCCTTTGGAATCGTGACAAAAATTATTTTCATAATATGCTTGAAAAATTATAGTTCATGACATATGCATATGTAGCAAGCTTTCATGTGAAAATGACATTTATATGCAATATGTTAAAATGGTAAAAATCTCACATGTCATGTAGGTAAGTGTTCATGTACTCAATGTATCGTATAACATGATGTTTCATGCTCAAAATGATAATTATAACATGAATATGACATTCATCAATAAATTATAAATAACTTATCTACGTGCAAGTTAGAGGCCAACTAACAAACTGCTTGAGTTTGGAAAAATCGTAGCGGTTATAATCAAAGTTGTACTAAGTAAGGATTTAAACTACTAAGGAAGATATTCATAATCAAAAGGGTTCAAGAACTAGTATTTACAAAAATACCCCTAATCTTTCCAAAATTTTCTTAGACTTTAATTTTTTACTATTTGTAAACAAATTTCAAATTCTACCAAAATTCACACACATCATATATTCTATATACTAAAATAATCTATGCCCTTAGAATTTCAAAACTCGAAGTGGAACTAGTCCAAATACACTCAGCCCATGGCATGCACTCTAGTTGATGCGTAAGTGTACTTTCAACTATTAACCCTTATGAATGCATGCATATTCAATTTTTTTAAGTGCAAATAATTACTATAATCCTTAGTGACATGTTAAAAGCTTAGTCTTAGGTGAACAAGTTTATCCCAACACTTAATCATGGTTAAAAACCTTAATCTTCATTCATCATCGATTAATCAAGCATGATGCTTCTAGCCTAAATCACAAGGCATGCTTTAAAGTTCACCCAAATCATGTATTTTCATTCTTATCCCAATCAAAAATTGTTCTAAATGCTCATATTTCAAGCCTAGGTAAAATAAATCAAAAGTTCATAAGTTAAGCATAAATTAATCAAAACCGTGCATACTTGGATGATCAACACAAGATAGAATTAAAACTTATCATGGCATGCTTTCAACCTGAAATCAAATCTTTAATGATCATTCTAAGACATTAATAAATCATATAAAAATATCTTAAGACATGCCATAGCTAAAATTTCCACTTAAAATATTTTAAACACTTAATCCAACCTTAGTGGACTCATTTTTTATTTACGTATGGTAACCTTTTCTAAACTCAACCTAAAATCACTTCAACACTTAAAAACAAAACATAACATGAAAACTAAGATATAGGTCAAGAAGACTTACAATTTTCGTGGCCCTCTAAAGCTCTCAACACAAGAACACTCAAGAACACCCAAGAACACTCAAAAACACACATTTCGGATTCACGCTAGACTTTTTAAAGGAAGAATGCTCTCAATGCTCAAGATGAGGCTTGGAGAAGTGCTGTGAAGGAAATGTGGGGGTGAGGAGGTATTTATAGGAGGCTATGGGGGAAGGACGTTGGCCTTGATATATGGTGATTGGGTGAAGTAGGCGGTGGAAAATGAGGTTTGGATTCTAGCTTGGTTGCATCACCTTGTGCAGGTGAATAGTTATCCAAATCAAATGATATTCTTCACTTTCAGGTGTTTCCATGAAGGAGAGGGTGCAGATGCTACCATGGTGCATCATTAGAAGGAAAAAAATGAAATTAGTTTATGACATCAAGCATAGTAGCCGTTCGATTCAAGGGTGAAATTCTGGACAGTTTTGATCATTTCTTGACTCACCCCCTTGTCCTCTCTTCATGGCTAATTTATGCAGGTCATGAGTTACTCTTGGAAGGCTTTTTAGGTGGTGGAAGGTGGGGGATTGGCTGCCAAGTGACGATGAAGTGGCAGCTCAAAGGGAAAAGGTGAATGGAAGGGTGTTGCTGAGTGGCAGTGGTTTGATGCCATTGGTTTTGAGTGATTGTTCGTGGGAGAAATCTTGGTCAATTTCCCATAATGAATCTGAGGGTCTCTTGGGGATTGGATGGTGATGAAGATGGTGTGAGGGTGTGGATCATTTGAGAGCAGAAAATCAAACCAAATTGCAAGGTATTCGGTTTCCATCCAACTAGTGTTTAGGTGAAGTTGGTTTTTCTTTTTGGGTTTTTGGTTTAGTTCTTGGAACCAATTTCATCCACCACTAAGTCTACATTGAATGTGTATTTTGAGGTGCTAAAAGACAATAATGACCTTGAAAAAAAGGCACAAAAAGCTTTGGGTGGAGGCGGTTCAGTCCAATGCACACAAGAGTATACATGTGTGCGGTTAGTGTGGGTTTAGGGTTTTGACATGCCATTACCCTAAATGGCATGTGTGGAGATTTATCTAGGGTTCTAATATGATCTAAGAATGATGCAACTGAATAATAAAACAAGTAAATTTTAGATTAAAATGGCCAAAAAGATTAAGAAGAAAATTAAGCTCAAAACATAATTTAAAGATCACTAATCATGAGTAAGTTGATTACTATATTTAACTCAAGTTAAAAACTTAATTATGGAAAATTCAGAGTCCTAAGGGGCGTGGGATACTACTTGGGCTTGAGGAAAACCAATGGTATTGTGTATGTGGGTTTCAAATAAAAGTGTCAAAATGCAAGACAAGGCTTTGGGCTTGTTGGGCTTAAAAATGATGAGTGGGAGTTGCATGGTTTATGGGCTTTGGATGTGGGTTGATGGGAGGCCTTGGTTCCAAATCTTAAGAGGTCATGAGAGGCATCAAGATCCACAAAGATAGGGCTTGAAAGGCTTGCCTTATCATAAATGGGTCATGGGTCAAAACTAACACCAAGTTAGGCCCAAAAAGCCTTATGCCTTCCTCACACTTGGGCCAAATCTTTCTAAGGCTATCTCACAAAGACTTAAAATCTTATTAGACTTGGTTCAAGGCTTCTAAGTCTTAACCCATAACATTCTAAAAGTTTAAGGGGCTTAAGTGTAGCACTAATGGGCTTGCTTACTAAACCATTCATACTTAATCCTTAAGTTTAACCACTAATGACGCTACGTGCCATAGTTTGATGGGTAAAACAACTCCCTTAAAAAAATATAATAAATCTTATGCTAAAAAAATATAAAGCCCAAAACTATAATATAGTTTTATAAGCCCATTCTAAGGGAGATTAAGGGTTAATCCTAATAGGTAATTAGGTAGGGTGTTATAGTTGTCCAAAATAATAAATAAAAAAATAGATGAAAGTTTGAGAAGGATCTTATCTTTTTTTTGGGAGATGACTTTAGAGCCAAGGAATCTTCATTCTCCCACTACCGGTATAGAGAATAAATCGATCTCACAAACGGCGCAAACCGTTAATACTAAAAATTGCACAACAAGCTGGAACGGAGAAAAGAATTATTAAAAGAATTATCCCCAATCCACGATGATGATTTGTGTGTCGATATAGTGCTCTTCGCATTCATCCATAAAATAAATAATAAATAAACAAATGAAGAATAAATAGAGAGACACAAAAATTTACGTGGTTCAGTATAAAAGCCTAAGACCACAAGGTGTTTAGGGGCAAAATTCACTATAATAGACAATTTACAATCTCTCATGACCTCACATATCTCTCAATGCAATGAAGAAATTTAGGATTTCGAGAGATTGAAGACGATGTCTCCCTTGAGAGAAGATCCTCTATAGTCATTGTGCGTAGAGTCTAGGCATAAAGAAGTTGTCGAGAGCCCCCAGATTTGTTGAGATCTCCCCTTATATAGTGATCTATTTGCTTCTTTTGTGTGATTGAGTCCTACTTACCTTATGAAGCCCTTTTCTTTTAGGAGTCTAAGTCGACTCCTTTCGGTTTATCACGTCCTTACCTAATCTCTTCCTTACCTTATCTCTTGGTTTTATCTATTTCCTTATTATTAGTGATAAGTTTTCAATAGGTTGGACCCAGTCAATTTTATCCCTAACACAAAGGTTTAGTTTTAATATTAAGATTATTTTTTTGGTCGTTTCTTTCATTAGTTCTATGGGTTCCATCTTGTGAGAATATCAAGTCATACTATTTTGTTAGAATCAGTTCCCTCAACCTCAAGGCTCAAACGCCAAAACTTCTCCATAAACTTCTCAAATCTTTCTAACGAAAGCTTCATGTCTCACCCCATTTCTCACTTTTGTGATCAACTTGTAATTATTATCTTCTTTATCATTAGTAACAATGAGGCTAAGAACATGTGCATAACCGAGCTCATGTAAAAACTCACATCTCAAGATGGTCTTGTCTTTCCCTTTCATCCCCTTCTTCTAAAATATTCAAGTGGTATAATTAGATGAAAGATTATTCGTAATAACTTTTAAAGAGTTTTATTACTCATCATCCTCACACACTGCACATCACACATATTTTTATTTTTATTTTATTTTTTTATTTTATTCTTCTTAAGCTAATTGAGTTTTTCTACTCATCATCCATATATCACACATTTGCTAAGGAAAAAAAATAAAAAATTATGTGTAGTGTGTAATGTAGGGATGATGGATAGAATTCTTCATTTTTAAAATCTAATCAATACTTCACTTTATCGAAGATGACTCCACCATGTTTCCAGTGTCTCACCTTTGCAATTAAAAATTAGATCACAAAATATGAAAAAGATATAACTCAATTCTTAATGATTGTCTATTTGTCTATAGAGCAAACAATATGGTGTATATAATTTAAGTTTTCTACGATATACATGTATTGATTGTGAAGCAAACCTTAGCAAAGCTCCACAAATTCTTTAAATCATTATTTTCTGTTGTTTACATTAATATCATGACTAATTCTTCAATAATGGTGTGGTGAGATCGTATATAAATATCGGCTCCAAATCCTATATAAGATTGGAACAGCGACATCCCCAACCTTTGCAGATCAAACTTCACATAGACCTTCAAAGTATTATTACTAGGCCCAATTATTGCAACCTCCAAAATACTTTAATTTTTACCAAGCATAAGATGTCCTAATGGCAACATTTTGCTTTGAAGATTTTTTGTGGGCCATTATTTGGGAAGTATCATGTCTTTTATGATGAGCACCCCTAACACAATATTGCATTTCACTTTTAACCTTGAGGGTTTAGCCCAAGTGGTGAAGACCTTGGTCTTGAGGTATCACTCCCTTTAAGATCCAAGGTTCTACACTTCATGGGTGCAAACAATCCTTTGAGTCACACCCCTTCGTGGAATGCCAGCAATTTAACTAGTTTCGCGTAGGAAAACTTTCAAAATTGTGGTGTACGGGATCGAATTTTACCCTATAGGGGTGGGTCCGAAGGGACCTACCTTGGAGAGGTTACTAAAAAAAAAAGCATTTGTCTTTAGAGACGTTGGGGTCACAACCCACTACTTTTGTAAGGTGATAATGCATTCCTTTTCTAGAGTTGGATTGGAAGGGATGAAGTGCTTGGATTTGTATTTAACACCCTAATTTTGTAGAGATTTTATTTAGTTAGTTATTTATTTTATAATTTTTTATTTAGGGTTTTAATTTTTTCTAAGGATGGGATGAAATTTTTAGATCCTAAGGCCATGACCAATTGCTTAAGGTTTAATTATTGGAATTTTAGATTGGGGCCTTAAGAATTTTAGGTTATTAATCTCATATATGCACGAAAAAGGAAAGATGGCGTGAACTCGTGTGACGGATTCTGGAAACGTTTCTCACGTGCATGGATCTGGCCGTGAGCTGGGTGTTACACTAGTTTTGTATCTAATTCTGTTTCTGTTCTGTTTAGTTAGGGACCTTACCATGGGGATTTTACATGGCTTCTGTTTTGATATGATATGGCCTTAACTCTCAGTAAATTCTCTATCTCTCTACCCCTTTGGTTCTCCTTCCAGTTCATATGTCACAAACCTCCTTTTTGGCAACCCTCTATATTGTAAGAAATAACAAAGATAGTCTTGTGCAGAGAATACTCTCAAATCATATAAATTATTAGTACATATACAAGATATATATAAATATATATATATAGTAGCAACAAGCATAAGATCCCAAAATTATTTGGATTGTAATTAATTACTAGAAGTGAGGAGAAATTGTAGCTAATCTATAGAGGAAAATCGGTGATAGTATCAGAGTGATTTGAGAGTCCATCTTATATGACAATTGTGCTGCTTTCCTTCAAGAGAGCCATTCTAAATCACTATAAGCATTCAATTGAGCAAAATCTCTACCAAAGTGAAGTCTATGATTGATGAAGCCTTTTAAACAGAGAATGACTCATTTAGCAATTGTCCAATGTGCGGTAGTGGGTTATGCACGAATTCAAATAGTTGATTGATGAAGCCTATGATTGATGAAGCCTTTTAAACAGAGAATGACTCATTTAGCAATTGTCCAATGTGCGGTAGTGGGTTGTGCACGAATTCAAATAGTTGATTGATAGAAAATGAGATGTCTGGCCTGGTCAAGAAGTAGTATTTCAAGGCTCCTACCAGTTGTCAAAATTCAAACATATTGTCAATTGGATCACCATCATGCTAAGATAATTTTGAATTACCAGGAAGTGGTGTTTTGGCTAGTTTAGCTCCGTCATTTTAGTTCTATCAAGCAACTCTATTACATACTTGGTGTAACAACCGGTTAAAAATTCATTAAATGAATTTCTATAGACCTTATGAGCGTCGTGAAATCCCAGAAAAATTTCACGAATCGAGCGACCGCTCAAGTTTTAGTCTGTCAATATAGTCAGTTTTCTCCCAGCTATGGTGACAGAAGTGCTGTTTTAATTATTTGAGGTGCTTAGAAGTATGATATTGAGAAATGAATTTCATAGTTTCATATGAATATCTATGATGTTACGATATAATAATACGTTTTTTCATTTTCAGGATGAAAAGTGCTTGGAAATGCCTTTTTTTTATTCAATTAAGGCACTTAAGAGCTCGGTTTTGTGAAACGAATTGTACCACTAGACTCATATGATTATTTAGAATTTTATGGTGCAATGTTAACTTTCACAATTTTTTGGGTGAATAGTAACGCTCTGGATAGCACCACATGACACCCGGTTCAAGAGATTGTCAAATCGCTATGCGGAAGGTCCAAATCCACTTAGAATCACTATGCCTGCTTCTTGAATGGATGCTTTGCACATTCCTAGCCATCAATTGGAATGGTACTAGGACACTTGTCACTTAGGTTGTGTTTGGGTAATAAGATAATTCCACTGCTATTCAATATTTTATCATTATTTTTTACCTATTTTTTACTCTACTATTCACTATTATTCAATATTTTATCATTAATTTTTCATCACTTTTTCACTACTATTCATAGATTATCTGAAATCATGTCACTACCCAAGCGTAGCCTTGGAGAGTTTTTTTTTTTTTTTTGTTGATAAAAGTGGATCATCATCCTTCATTAAGATAGGACATACACATATGACTTGAAAACAAGTCAATTACAAGCGTTAATGGCTTCCCAGTACACATACGTGTCTGACATAGTCTAATCCAGATGGCAAATCTCTAAAGACCTAAGTCTTAGAGAAATACCACCTCTGTACACGACAGAGGATACACAGCCCCCATACCCGGACTAAGTAGGGTAGGGTTCACCAAACCCCACCATCCGACAACGCAGAGGGGGGACTTCTTTTTTGGATTTTTTATTAACCTAAAGCATTACATAACGAAAATTACAAACACAAAACATTACAAAAACACTGAAGGGGCACGTGCAACTACACAGCAGCAAAACTGCAAAAACAGTGTACAAAATGAGCTGCTTAGGCGCGTGCAGCCCACGCGCCCAACTGGACAGGGAACCGGCAGACGATCTTGGTAGTACCGGACACGCTGATTCCAGAAGTGCCGCGCGTGCCGACGGAGGAGAGCTCCTCGGTGGCGCGTGACAGCCACACGCCGCGAAACCTGAGAACTTTGACCAGCGCGTGCGGGCCACTCGCCGCTCCGTTTGACGCTGCGTTCGGTGGACTTGAAGATCGACGGCTGGACAACACCATGGCGTGGCGCATTCTGGCCAGTGCTCGCCGGAGATTCCTAGATCGACGATTCCACTGGAACGGCCTGAAAAACACAAAATAAAACTACAAAATAGACTACAAAGAGGAGGAGGGAGGGGGAAGGGAGCCGAGGCTACCACCCCCTCTAGCTGGGTTCGAAGAGCTTTTTTAGAGAGAGAGGGTCTGGGTTTCTAGAGAGAGGGTGAAATATTCCCTGAAGTGAACCGAGTGGTTGACAGTTGAGACTGCAGCTCAGGGAAAAAAAAATCAGTAGTTGGTTGGAGGTTCCCGTAGCCTTAGAGAGTTAAGTGTGATGGATTGAATGCAAATCAAACTATGTGATCGTCCCACCTAAACAAACACTATTCCGATCACCCAAAACCCTTTTTGGCCAACTAAAAGAGGGTTTCAACCCTAGTGAAAACCCAAACCATTTAATTTCAATTGAAACCCTAAAACCCTCATGATGGTTGAAATCCTAAACCATGATCTCATCCCTTTGTGGCCTGATTTTTTATCAAGTGTTTAATCACTTGATTAATCACTCTCACATGCTATTAATCACTAAATTTTTCACACATACATCTTTAACTACTCTATTACATCTTGCTAATCACATTGGGGCAAGAAAAATTTTGATTTAGACTCACCATGGCCGAACCCCAAAGTGAAGTCCATGAGTATGAAAATGTCATACTAGGTGACAGTCAAGATATTTGTGTGAAATTTTGATTTTCATAAGGTCTTTGGTGGAATCTTGGGTAGATATTTCTAATGATAAATAGTTTACATGTTAATATGTAAGTTACGTTTGGATTTGTTGCATGTTAATAGTTTTTATAAAGATTTTTGCATGATTTTGGAAAGTTGAAAACTGGAAGTGTCCAAACAGTTTTTGTTTTGGAAAAATAGTAATCTTTTGTTGTGGAAACATGATCCAGTGATCTCGATATTCACATATGATGTTCTTAACGTTTTGATTTACATGTTAGGAAATTATTTTTGAAAATTATTGTTTTTTATCTTCATAGAATAATTGTTATGAATGAAAAGGTTTGGTTAGGACTTAAACAAGAGGCTCAAGGGTTTGTTTTGTGTTTTTATGAAGTTTTTCCATGTGATCCTAGGTCTAATACTTAGATCAAGTTTATGACTTGAATATGAGATATATGGATTTATTTCTTCAAGGCTTATATTATGAAAATGTTGGATTTAGTGGTTTTGATTAAAGTAAAAAACATGTGGTTTTCGGTTTTGAACTTAGACTGCATGCCAATTGTTTGGTGATAAGTTTTGTGATTTTCGTTATTATTCAAGCATGATTATCACTTATATTTGATTTATAAATATGTTAAGAGTGTACTTATGGACCTTTTGAGTCCTTGGAGTTGATTTGAAAAGTGTTAGACCAAGAATATCAAGGATTTATTCTATTTGATCAAAACTTAGTATTTTGATATTTTTATTGATATAAAGAATTTATGATTTTTATGAAATGTAAATTCTGATGTCTTAGCATGATTATAAAACATAGGGTATGATTTTTAAGTGTTACATAAATCGGTTTAAGCATGAAAATTTGAAATTTGAATGAATTGCAACAAAAACCCAGAGTTTGCCTTTTATGTAAATAACCTTAAGCATAGTTCATATAGTTGTAATGTGTTTTAAAATTTTCTAATTAGATTTTTGGATTTAAGACAAAATTTACATGAGGATAAGATTTGGAGTTGGGATACAAAGTCTTTAATTTAGGGATAAAATAGTCATTTTCCACAAGTAGAGGGATAAAATGACAAATTTGCCATAAGTCAGTAAATTTTATGTTTCTAAGTGTTTAGTAGGATATTCTAACCTTTAAAAATATCTCATTTCTATTTACACTACTTTTTACATCACACTTAATCACTATAAGTTAGAGGACTATAAGTGCATCTAACTTACTCCTAGTGTATCTAACTTACTCCTAGTGTATTTATGTATGCGTGGTGGAAAGCATATTACTGTCATATTCTATCACTTATGATTATTATAAATTGTTTAATATGTCATACCAAATTATTTGTTGCGAGTTCATAATTATCTACTATATGCCATGTCACGTGTCACATGATCAATTATTATATGTCATGTCATGTCACATGTAGAGTATGTCACGAAAAATATTTTCAAGTCAGTGAAGTTTTTTATTTTATCATGACCTCAAGTGCTAAGATAAGGTTTTATTCTAGTGGAGCTCCATTGTTCATGTTGGAGTGTTTAAACTTGTGTGAAATGCCTTAAATTAATAAGGTAAAGATCAACATGCTTCGAAATGGACCCTAAATAACTGGTTTCTAGAGCAAAGTCATGGACAAACTTTGGTAGTGCCAACCACAATTTCATTTCAGTATATTGGCATACTCATAGTTGGCGTAGATATCTGTGATATGATGCAGTACTGGCAGAAGCATATTGCTCAAGGGGACCCGTGTAGCATCCCCAATTCATGTTTAATTAACCATGTATATGTCGAATAAAAATCCAAATTCATGTTCAGTTCATGTCAAGTTTCAGTCTATGTCACATTTCAGCTCATGTTAAGTCATGCATGTTATTTGCCAAGTCATATCATGCATATTCATGTTCATGTCATGATGAATTCACGTTATTTTACTGTCATGCATGCATCTATATACTATTAGAAATTTGATAGTTTGCTTGCTGAGATTTGTAAAAAAATTTCACGTAATAGTCCCAACTACCATTCCCCTCATAATAGTAGACAATATGTCATAACATTGAGAACCAATGCTTGAAGAATTGGACAAGGCTGACTGGTCTACAAAGGGATGACGAAGAACTGTCCTTTTCTTGGACGCGAGTTTAGACATTATAGTAGAGCTCCATGAGCAACTAAGCAACCTATTATAATAGTTTTATTTTCAGACTAGAATTATGGAGCTTTGTCTCCAGTACGTATGTTGCTACAGATCTTTTCGACAAGAACCATAACTGTTAGGTATCTGTTTGCAACGCCTCAGCCCCCGCTTAGGATGAAGCATCAGAACATGCAACACAAGGCTACATACCCCTCGTACATAACAGATAAGATGCAATGCACCTATGTATACTAACAGTATGCAATAAAATATCGCAATGAAAAATGTAAAGTTCGTATAAAACTAAGTAATGCCTATGTATACTGTTAGTATCCTTGACTGTCGGGGGTACTATAACACCTCGCCTAAAAAGCTCCTTAGGCCTTGACCTTAGTTGCCTTAATCCTAGTTAATTAGGAGTTGGGCTATTTTAGAATAAGAATAATTTTAGATATTTGAGTTGGCAAGAGGACTGTATACTTTGAATTTAGTAAAATTATTAGAAAACTCTAGTGCAATATTTATTTTTGAGGAAAATGAAAATTTTTGAATTTTGATTAGTTTAGTAATATTATTTTGGAGAATTTTTAATATTTAATTAATTTTGAGCAATGGTGCCAAGAGGCCAATGCCAAAATGACAAATGGCATTTTGGAGATTTTGCCACCTTATTGAGCTAAGTAATTTGTGTAAATTTTTTTACGGACTTAGGAAGGCCCAAAAAGATTGGTTTATTAAGTGCCTAAGCTTTTTGGGTATAAAACCTTACGAGAGGCAATAAGACTTTAGGGTCCTAATGCATTAAGGATGTGACGAGCTACGGTTAAAATCTTAAAAAGCTTTAAGCCCAACTTGGGAGATATAAAGTTTTAAGCCTTTCTTGGAGGACACTAGAAAATAGGTCTAATGAAAATGACGTAAAGCCATTGAGCCTAACTTAGTAAGAGTAAAGGCATTAGACCTTACTTGATGGACATAAGACTTTAGGCCTCTAATTCTCTATGGATTTGGTAGGCTAAGAATATGTACCATAAGCCCTAGACCAATGTGAGAGTTATAAGAATATAGGTCTTTCTTGTAGAACCTTAGAAGTTAAAACCAAGACATAAAAGGCTTAAGACCTTTGGACCAAACTTTGTGTAGAATGGACCTATGGCCCAAATAGGTCAAGACAAGCCCTCTCAATCCCATCTTGATGAATCTTGAGGTTTCTTTTCAACCCTAAAAATCTGAAAATGAGGCCCCTCTCATTCAAGCCCAAGAGTCCATAAGCCATTAACCCACACATTTGGTCATTTTAAGCCCACAAGGCCCAAAGCCATGTTTGAGTTTATTTTACTATTCAACTTGAAAGCCCAATACACCATACCATTGATTTTCTTAAGTTCAAATCATACCCTAAGTATCCAAATTAAGTTTTGAAAGTTGGCTAAGATCATTAACCATCATACTTGAAGTTAGTGAACTTTAAGCCATACTTTGATACTTAATTTCGTTTAATCTTTTCTTAACTTTCTAATTTGAATTTTTCTTGATTGATTATTTCATTCCATCATACTTAGACCTTTCTAATATCCTAACTAAACCTCCCCACATGTCATTAGAGGAAATGACATATCAAACCTCAAAAGTACACCAATTGGCACACATGTGTGCCAATTGAGTGCAGGGACTGTTTTTCCCTTAAGCCTAATCTTTATACCTTTTTTTTTTTTTTAAGGAAACTATGGTCTTTAAATACCTTATGAGACCCATTTAAACCCAGACCAAGCCTTGGACAAGTTCTGTGGCACCCCCAACTTCCATGTACGGACACACACGAAAATCGAGATACCGGGATGATGACGACACGGTCACGCACCCCATCGACATGTGCTGAGTGTATGCAATGCAACATGTGTACAATAAACAATACGCAGCGGAAAGGTTAAGTCAAATAACTAAGTACCAGAGTTTAATACAATACCAGAGTACTAAAAATCCACATGTCAACATCATACGATTTTTGTTTACAAAACAACATAAAATCAAATTAAATACAATAAACAAAAGCGGCAATAATCTTCAACACAAAATATAGCCAATGTCCCTACTCTTCAAGCGGAGCCGCATCCTTGGGCTCAGCCTCCTCAAAACCTGCATCAAAATCTACAGTACCAAAAAGATGGTACCGAAGATAAGTAAAACCCAAAATGCTCCAAGAAAATAAATATATTAAAACAACTAACGCTATGCATACACATGATGCCCAAACGTAAAATCCGAGAAAAACACCATTTCTCAAAAATCATAATTTTTTCACACACGTCAAAAATCACCATTTGGCACAAAATAAAAATCCAGGAATAATTATATTAATTTCAATTTTAACCGTATGCACCATGGCCTCCCCTACGGACCATCCACATACTCTGGCTTCCCATCTTCACTCCACGGGTAACGACCGTGCAAGTGATACATGAGTGATGCCCAGTTCCATGCCCACCGCGTACATAGCCAGGCATCCTCTGACCCCCGCCAGCCCGAGGAGTCACGGAGTCGGATCGAGAGCGCTACCATCCCATCCAAGTCCCTGGCAAAAGCCCCAGGGGATGACACTCAGTATATTCCACTCCCGAGTGTCCAGAGGAACTCCACCGAGATAATATCTCATCTCGGCTTGGGGGTGATACACACGCACCCAGAAAATCTTAAACATAATTTCTCAAATCACACACACCCACGCATGCGTGCACAATGCCATAAAAGCAACAATTACCAACAATCCAACAGTTATCAGTACCAACAGATAACCAAAACACAGTTTATAAAACAAGTTAGTGCAAAAATATATTAAAGTCCTAAAAGTCTTTTGGAGAAATACTTACAGCGCTTGATAATAATTTAGGAGGATCCCGGAGAAACTGGAAGTACCAAACAGCAACTCCACAGTGTAAAAACACTGTGGCCGAATACATTGAAAACTCAAATTCCAACAGAGTCCAACGAAGACTTCAAATTGATAGGGTAGGTCCTAATGAGGTCGGTGAAACTAATGGTATCGAAAGTTGGCCGTAGGTGGCAGCCGAAACGGCGGTTTAAGGCCACGAAGTACAAATCGGAAAGGGTGTTCGTAGGGGCGACTCCGGCAACGGATCAGGGCCAAAAATGGGTCGGCTAGGTCGGCAAGGTGTCGGTGATGAAGTGGTGAAGATATGGTGGCCAATGGTGGCTGGACTATGGCGGAACGATGAAGAGAAGCCCGTGGCTTCGCACGGCTCTCGAAGGAAAACGGTGGCTCAGGGTGGTCTGAAACTGGTGGGGTTGACTCGCCGGCAGCTGGGGAGGAGGATGGTGCTGGCGGTGTCGACCACGGCGGCCGGCAACGGCGACGGTAAGGAAGAAGCCGAGCTGAACGTGAGAGAGGAGAGAGAGAGAGAGTGCGACGAGCTGGGCGGTCCGAACGGGAAAGGAGAAGGAAAACGAAAAAAAAAAGAAAAGAAAAGGAAGAGAAAAAAGAAAAGAGGAAAAGAAAAGATGGGGAAAAGAAATGAGGTCCAATCCTCACAACTTTCGAGTCACAACTAATTCTCAAAATAATTATTTTTAAAACAGTAAATTAAATAAATCAGTTTAAACTTAAAACTAATTAAAATAAAATATTAAACTCCAACAATAACATTCTTTAAAATAAAAAGTAATTAAATTACAGAACACTAATTAAAATAAATCAAACGCAGTGAAATACTTTAAATAAAACAATAATAATTTTAAAATCCATAAACAAGTCAATTTAAATTAAAGATCAATTTAAATCCAAAACAATAATTAACAAGGAAGCCTAATAAAATAATTTTTACAATTTAAAATATTATAAAATAATATTCTAAAACTCCCAAAATTCTAAAACTAGAGAATCAATCATTAAATTAATTAAAATAATCTTTCATTAAAATACACTAAAATACGGGGTGTTACAAGTTCGGTTTCAAGAACCAAACTAGAACACCAAACCGATTGCACCTAAGAAGCTAGTTGGTTGCAAACTGATTTGGTTGAGTTTCAACAACCCATCTGCTATGGTTAAGTCACCACCCCATGCCACCTTCAACACCACCAATCCTCAAGAGGGCCTCATGACCATTTGACTCAGTTTTCCCACCCAAAGAAAGCAGAAAACCGAAATCTACCCAAGGAAACCACCATTGAACCCATTGGCTTGTGTATGATGATTTTATGTTTTTCTTTCTTTTCTTCTACATCACGACTTGACCAGCTCTCATAGAAACAATATAGAAACTGTAGAAGTCAAATCATGGTGGTAGTGCACTGTTTTAGTCTGCACAAGATGACACAAGATGATGGACTGAAATATGAAAAATGCAATCAACACTCCACCTCCCACCTCCACCACTAACATTCACTTCCTTGGAGCCAAAACCAACGTCCCCCTCCCCTCTTAAACCCTATAAATATCTCCCTCACTTAGTCATTTCTTCTACACCTCAGCTCCAAGTTTTCTCTTGAGTCTTGAGAGCACTTCTCCCCCTTAAAGATCAAAAGAGTGAAACCGAGTGAGTTTTGATAGTTCTTGAGTATTCTTGAGCAAGACTATCTTAAGTACTTGGAAGGCCACGAAATTTTTAAGTTTTCTTCTCTTGATCTTAGTTATCATGTCAAGTTTGTTTCCAATTGTTAGTACGAAATTTGGTTGAGTTTTGATAAGGTTATCATGCTTAGTTCAAAACTGAGTCATTGAAGGGTAGTTTGAATGATTAAATGATTTTAAGTAGAAATCTAGCTGTGACATATCTTAAGCATGATATGATATGATTTATTACTGTCTTAGAATGATTATGGAATGTTTGATTTGTGATTAAAAGCACGCCATGATAGGTTTTAAATCTATCTTATTTTGATCATCAAGTATGAATCGATTTTGAATAAATTGGAAATTAAGGATATCATAGCCATGATTAAGTGTTGGGATAAACTTGATCATCAAATAATTAACCTTCATTATGTCATTAAATATGTTAGTGATCATTTGTGATTAAAGAAAATCTCATATGCATACATTCATAGAATCAATAGTTGAAAACACACTTAAGCATTAACTAGAGTGCATGTCACGGGTTGGGACTATTTGGAAAAGTTTCACTTTAATTTTTAAAAATTCAAGGGCATATATGGTTTTATAATGCCAAAAATATGAAATGCATGAATTTTGGTTAAATTTGAAATTCGTTTGCAATTAGTGAAAATTTAGGATCTTAATGGCAATTTTTTAGAATCTAGCGGTATTTTAGTAAATAGATCTAAGACATTTTTTCGATTACTCTGGGAGTTTGTAAGTTGACTTCTAACTTACACCTTGATAGATTATTTATGAATTATCGATAAATGTTTCATTCATATTTTAATTATCATTTTGAGCATAAAATATCATGTTATATGATACATTGAGTGCATACTTACATGACATGTGATATTTTTTACCATTTTTGCATATTGAATCTATAAATGTAATTTTTACATGAAAGTTTGCCACATATGTCTATCTCCTGAAAAACATTTTTCAAACCTAGTATAAAAGTAATTTTGTCACGACCCCAAAGGTTATGATGAGGAATTATCCTAGTGGAACTTCTCTGTCCACTCTGGAGTGTTTAATAATTGAGTGGTAACTCTTAGGTTGACGAAGAACAGTCAACGAGTTTCGAATGGATTCTTTTCAAAGAAACTAGAGCGAAATCAACATGTTATGACACCTAATACTGGTGGGTGTAAACGTTATGATTTTTATGATGTTATTTTATTTTATCAATACATTGAGAATGAATCTATAAACAACGTAGTTTTAACATGAGTTGTACTATGTTCACCAGTAGGTACTCACAGTGCACATGGGGACCTGTGATGTTACACAAGTTATGATGTTATTTATGAATTGCAAATAATGATGAAAATTTATGATGAAAGTTTATAATGAAGTTATATTTTCAAAAATGATGGCAAAAATATTTATTGAATGAAAAGTTGTGTCTCCATTTTTCTAAAATGTTAAGGAATTTGGATGGGAGACATGCATACTGATTTTTTTGCATCTTATGTATTGCATATTTATCATGCTTCATGTTTCATTTATCTTTGTGCAAGTTGGTTGTTTAACTTACTGAGATTTCGAGTAAATATCACCCTTTATGGAATCACTATTATTCCACTCGGAATGGTAGAAGTTGTGTCAGCATTCGAAGAGGACGAGGTAGATGGAGCATTGAATCCAACTAACTGAAGATAAACTGAACCTTGAGAGGAGATTAGATTTAATCCTGACGTTATAGGCCAAGTTCTTCATGCTTTAGAACGCATGAAGCGGATGATTTGACTTTAGATTATGCTACATTGATATTTTGAACTTTAATGATTACTAATGAAATTGGGATGTTTTTAGTTATTTTGGCATAAGTTATACTTTCACCTTTATTTCCGCTGTGATTATTGAATACTACTAGTTGCATACTATGATGCATTGCATTTTAACTGTCATGTACGAAGGTATGTAACCTGGTGTTGCATGTCCCGACGCTCAGTGTCTCCATTCCATCCCAAGCGGAGGTTGGGGCGTCGCAGGTACTGACCTCTTGTGTTTCCCCGTGAGGGATTTCTTTGTGTCCTGTTACAACTTCTACCATTGTAGGTGGGGAATGATAGTGAAAATTACTACAATTAGAGAAATCTCAACAAGTAAACATATAACATACATTAGTTAACATCAGCATACAATCAAGCATAAAATTGTAAATCATGAAACATGAGACAAAGATCCTTATAGACTTTTCAACTTGACCTTATAACATATGGGGGACATGTACTTGACATAAAGTTTGACTTATGCAACTTGATCTTCTTCATACAGGAGACAGAGATCCTTAGACTTTTCAAAAAAAATCTTTGAGATCATTTTCATGTTGATCTTTACACATTCATATTATATCATTTCATGTAAGTTCATGACCCTATTTCTTTCATATGACATATGGTGGACACATTATAGCTTTTCTATGCACCGCATGTTCATGCTAGTTACAGCATCATTAACGATTCGTACACCATGGTGAATACATCTTATTCATATCATGATAACACAACAGTATTTCGTAAAGTTATTTGCCTTAGTCATAGTACCCACTAGCGTTAGGTACTACTTCTTTCAGGCATCCTTTCCAAAAAAATTCATTCAAGGCACGCCAACGGTTTTTTGTCGACCTAGAGACTACCACTCCATTCTTAAGCAATCCAGAGTATATAGAGAAGTTCTACTAAGATATTCATATTTCCTAGTATTTGGAGTCGTGATAAAACATCTACATGACTTTTGAAAATAGCATTTACCCAAATGCATGTGACATAAGACTTCAAACATCCTTACATAAGACATGTGACATATGAAATTTTGTGTATACATGAAACAAGCATAGCACATTCGGCTCATGGCATGGTAACATAAGGGTTTCATGTGCATAACATGGTACATAGGCAAATATTCGAAGTATATTATAAACGAAACATCAAACATTCAATCTAAACATACACATACATGCATGGCCAAAACTTATAGGATTCATTAGCATGTGGAATTCATCTTTGACATAAACTAAAACTCGAAATGCATTAAACTATGGATCATGGCAAAGATTATCACGTAATCCGAAATATCATACATATGTAAACAAGGCAAATCATCACACTAGTCAAAACCCTAAATCATATGTAATCATGGTATAACATCATACAAACCGAAAGCCTAATGCACATGTAATCATAGCATATTCTCATGCAATCCACAACAAGATATACTTACTTGATCATGAAGTAACAAACATATACAATATCAAAGAAGATGTAAGATTCACACAAGTATATACATAAATTAACCGAAATAAGTTGAAAGTTTAACCCTAATTCGTGTGTGCATGTGTTATGAAATTGCTAAGGTTGGTTGTTTGCTCAAGGTGAGACTTCAAGTGTTTGGTTAAGGGCTTAGAACACTTGGACGAACATGTGTGTAGTGTCATGGCCAATTGCTTTAAGGATAAGAGTCCTTAATCATTTCGGTCTCCCCCTAGGAAAATCCTAGGGTATTTCAAGGATGAAATAACCCTTCATGTGAGTGTGTGCGCGTGTGATCTAGATGATTCTTTCAATCGAGATTTTCATCTTTTGGTGTGGACGTGTGTGTGAGAATGAATGATAGAAACGTGAATCTCACATTGAGGTTCCTTCTTAGCTTAGAGTCGTGACCTTCCTTTCGAGTGGAGAGTGTATGGTCGTCGTTTGGTTATAAGGAAAGTATAGAAAAATCTACCATGCGTTGTGTAGAGAAGTAGAGTGTAGAAAGAAAATACTTAGAATCCGAGATTGGCAAGAAGAAAAAGGCATGGAGTGTGGCTTGTGGCCTTCTTATAGCCTCTTCCTCTTGAAACCAATTGGTCACTCAAAAGCCATTGCATATTGGACATGTGACATGGCCTTCTTCCCCTTTGGCCTAAATCCTTATCATTGGGTGGCTTTGGAAAGTGCAAATGCCACCTTGGAAAGTAGTGTGTGCCTTGCCCTAGGGGAGCCCAGAGTCTCTCTTGCCCCTCTCCAAAACATCCAAGTTCATTGAACCTCAAGTGCAAAAACGTAATTAGCCTCAAAGCCCCTTCATCTTCCCAAGAAAGTGGGTGGTGCATGCATGCCAAGTGGCATGGGCGTGTGGAGCTCTCTAGGTGCTGCCCCCTTCTCTCCTTTTGTAATACCTGCATCCTACTACGTAGGTTCTTACGTCATCTCTTTAATTTAATTTTCTTAAGTTAAATATTTTGAGGTTAAGGCTTTTATGATTTAAATATTTAATATTTTATTTCAAGGTGTGTGCTCTTATATATATTTTTATGAGGATCATTAAAAATAACCTAAGGGAATATTTTTTATATCTTATAATATATTTCCCTTAAGCCCCTACATTTTATTTAATTGAAGAAGTGGCCCAAACCTTCTCCACCATAGGATGAGCATCTAAAGTAAAATATCTTCTAGGCTTTGATCTCTACCGTTCGTTTGTTAACTTCCAAATGAAGCTTTGACTAGATGATTCAAGGGCTGACCGACCTTTCTCTCTTAAGCCTTCGGGTCTCACTTCTTCTTTCTCCCTCACGCCATTCGGTTCCAGAGCAAGTTAAGGGAGGTCATCTTCAAGCTAAGTTCGGCCACTCTTAACCCCAGGAAGAAGAATCCTCATGGTTTCCTCTAGCACCAATCGACCATACTTCCTTTTTCCAAGCCGATTCTCTCTTCTTTCTCTTGCTTTGAGTTCGGTTGAATCTCCTTCAAGGAGGATGAAAAGTTGGCTCGGTTTCTTGGATTTCTCCTCTTCCTTCGGCTCATAACTTGTTAAGCTAGGTAATACTCCGTTTCTCTTAATTTCTTGTGAGATCTAGGATTTTTATTAGTGGGTTAAGAAATTATATTTTGGGGTTTCGGAAATTTCTGGGTAAGCCGACCCATATGAAGTGTTTTCCTGTGCTGATTTCCTCTTTACTTTTCCTATTTCGTGTCCTATTTAAGTGAAGTTGGATGCAGAGGAAATAATGTGGTGTGTGTATACCGAACTGTGCTAGGTTTTTCTGGAAATTTCCAGTTGTGTGTGTGTGTATGATGCTCTGTTTTTAGAGTTCCAGCAGTGTGTTCATGTGTGATGATGCTCTGTTTTTGAATCCCAGCCGTGTGTGCGTGAGTGTGTGCTCTGTTCCAGCCATGTGTTTGCAAGGCACCATGTGATAGTTTTCTTGCATTTTCATCAAGCTAAGCCATGATTTAAATTCTAGTTAAGCCATCCCTTTTATGTGTTATATAGATGGAGTTAAAGCTATGATTTTCAAGCATGTCTTTCCTATTGAAATTATGGCCTAAGTATGCTTCCAGGGATTTTAGTTTAAACTAGTAAGTTTAACTTGGAAACCTTGAGTTTGCCTTGTGCTATTTCCATGTTTGTAATCTGTTTTAGAAGATAAGAGATGATTTCCTAAACTTTCTATATCCTTAATATGGTTTATTTATGTAGTCGAAGTTGGGTTAAGTAAATGATGTTTTAAGAACATGAAAGCACTAAGCCTATGGGCTGTCCAAGTTTTTCCAGAATTTCTTCTATGTTTTGTTGAAGCCTAAATCAGTTTATTACATTCATTTTTATTCATCTCTCGTAAACTCAATTAAAAGGTGAATCTTGGTATGAAAAATCATTGAAAAAGAACTGATAAAATCAACCCTCTTGTGAGTAGGCCCTTTTGTTGAAAGTATTCCCCATATGATATTGTAAAACTGTCAAATGCTTCTTTTTATGAAAAATTTCAGATTTGAAGTATATACTTGTTTCTTTCTCATTCCAAGTAACTTCCTACCCAATTGTGTGCTTTAACTCATGATTTCAACCCATCCTTATGTGGTAAACAATAATTCTTTTAAAGGGACAACCAATGGGCAGTATGTTGTTATGAGTCTCTTTAAATGGTATAGGATGAGGGTTTTAATGTAGTGAGCTATCATTGTGTACGTTGGGTAGATAAACGGGTTAAGGAAATGCTTAATTCCAAGGTTTGGAATTAAGTTAGCACGTAAGAGTATTGATTAGTTTAGTTCCAAGTAAGATGAATGTTAATGAGCCTATCTTATCTTATTGAATAGGAATCTGTTTTCAAGATTCGAAGAAAGCTATTTAGATAAAGCTGTCAGGTAAGTAGCTATGACCATGCTCCTTACACAAGTTCCCTTATGAAATGATGTTTCTTTCTTTTCTCAAATGCTCGTCTAAAGATAGCGTAAGTATGAAAATATATTATGTATAAGCCCTTCTTGATCGCCCCAGTTAAGCACCACAATACTTATAATTGTGTGTATGGTATAAGGTAATGCATCATGAGATTCTTTATGCATGCTCTCGTTTAATTAGCTAATATCTTATTTAATTATATAGCATGACATGAAACCTTTTATAAAAGCATGTGCATTAAGAAAAGATAATGAAAATGAAAGAATGCAAGGAAAGGAAATAATGAAATGAATGTTCAATGCATGAATACACGTAATGGCCACTAAAATGAAGAGGGGGTACCCAAATAAATGAATGGGTAGATGGCAATGCCGGGTAACAGTATCTGGTAGTGCACCCAGTACTGCACCCTAACGGAATATGATTCCAACCCGCGGCCACGGGCGAATCCATTGGTCCAAAAGATCACTAACCCTAGCATACGGGGCGTAATAGTGTGCAATGGCCTAAGAAAGTGAAAAGATAACAAGCATCAAAAAGCATGTTTAAGCATGAAAGTATAGTTTAATTCCTAAGAATGTTTTATGCATAAAGACATTGTTAAGAATTTGAAAATGTTATGTATGCATGTGTTCAAAAGAAAGATTATGTGGTTAATAAGTTGACGGCTTGGTGTACTACTTACTGAGTATTAGACTCACTCTTATGTTTATGTTGTAAACGTCCAGGTAATGAAGAAGGAACTGCGGAGCTAGGCGCTGCTGAAGAGGGAAAGGCTGATGCTTAGTGTTTTCCCCGATTCGTCGTTGTTAGTGCCTTGATTATGGAACTAGGATGGGTCCCATGTTGGGGACATTTTATGTTATTTCCTTTAAACAATGTGGTTCTTTTGTGTATGTTGTAAACTCTACGATGGGGTGATGGTAAGGGTGTGACCTCTATGGAGGGGTGATGGTAACCCCACATATGAGGGCTTGCCACCTTTCTTTTGGTTGTATCATAGGGACTGAGTCCGTTTTTATGTTGGGAATTGTTTATGCTGATGTTTGAATGATGGACTCTGAGAGTCCCTTTCTTTTAGAATGTTGAATCAACTGCCTATTAGGTGTTCTACCCCTTTGATTAGAAACCCAGAGTGCAAGTACGTCATGTCCGCACGTATCTCACATTACTACCGTAGCGTAGAAGAAAAAAAAAAGAAAAAGAAAAATATAGACATAAAAAGAAATAAATACATTTATATATATAAACATCCCATAATATAATGAAAGGAAAATGAAGAAGAAAGTAAGTGTCCCGCCCTCGCCCTGTCCTTCTAGGGTGGGGTTGTGACACCTTTCCCAGGCAAGATCTTTTCCTCTCCCCTTTGCTTGTTCCCTAGGTGTCTCTTCCCTTTCCCCAAGCCTTCTAGAATGTCCAGAGGGTGACATGCGGCAATGTGGGTAATGGGTGGGTGAGGGTGGCCGAAATTCTAAGGTTAGGAGGGTAACTTCGTGTGATGCCTCTTCTATTTCCCTAGGGCAAATCTTCTTAAACATCTCTTCCACCAATAGGTGAGTGACAGGTGGCATTGTAGATTGAACATGCCCTTGGGCAAATGTGTGGCATAGAAATCTAAAATGCCCCTTTGTGTTCCCCATGCAAATCCTTAGGAATTCAAACTTTGGTCTTCCCCATCTGTCATTCCCAATGCAAAATCTCTTGAAATTCCTCACAAAGGACAAGTGGTGTGAGATAGAGGTGCTTGGAGTGTGAGTGGCGTGTTGGCCGAGTGGCCCTTGGCCTCCCTTAGGTGATCCTATGATTATCTTCTAGATCCTCCATGCATGGATGACAAGTGGCAAACCCAATGGCTTGTCGCTAGGGTAGGTGTGCAAGCCTACCTTGGATTTCTTAAAACCCTATCCCCCCCCCCCCTTAGCCTACTATCATGTCCAATTCATGATTGTGCATGCCTGACAAGTGGCATAGGCCACATGGCATGGGTGTACCCCTATGATCTTCTAGGATTTTTGGGCTCAAGCCCACATAGTTGGGCGAAAATTCAAGGGCTTAAGTAGCCCTTCTTTGGCTTTGAATGCCTAATATTGAGGCCAAATGCCTTAATCACTCTATGCCTAATCCATGATCTTTAATAAAATAAAACTTAGGCAACAAAATATAAATGAAAAATCTAGCTAAGTCCAGGGTATCACACTGTTATCATGTGATTATAAAGTATGCCTATGTTATTTCCAAATATCTTGTATCTGGTATATGATATTGCTCAAAGAAAAAAAAAACTATCTGCTACAAATATTGCATACTGTTAGATACACGCTAGATATACTGCATCTTTAACTGTCATAAATGGAAGTATGTAACCTTGTTTTACATGTCTCGACGGTTCAAGCTTCACCAAATCCCAAGCGCTCAAGGGCGTCACACTTGGACTGAGATGAAAACAATCCATGACTTGTGTTGCACCTATATTCCCAAAAGGAAATGTAAGGTTATGAGGTCTTTCATGGCAAAGGTGGTTTTTAAGCAAACTGTGATATTTATGAAGGAAGGCATACTATTTCTAGTAAGTATAATATCATCTACAAAAATTAAGAAAAATAGATATATGCTAGACTCATGAATAATGAAGAGTGAGTAGTCCACTTTCGATTCCTCAAACATGAGACTCAATAGTCTATGGTTTTTGTCCAACTACTAGTAATCTAGCAATATCACTACTGTTCGGAAACCTTAAGTCACCCTAAAAAAAATCAAAATAATAACCTTAAAGATATTCATACTATGCCTATGGTGTTTTCTCCAATCCTTTAAGTATTTGTCCATGCATGAGATACTCCATGATAAATAAGCATCTTAACTGTTGTGATCATCTTGAGAATAAATGACTACAAGAGCCTTCCATTATATATATCTTCTACCACAAATTGAATAGAAAAATTAAATCAAGACTTTTTAAAACCTCATTTGAAATATATTGGAATCATATACTAGTAGTTTGGCAAAATAATGGCAAAAAGGGCTTTGATGGCCATGCAAAGGAATATACCTGATGAACATGCAAAAAAGTTAATGGATGACGATATGAACACGATCTTTTTTCACAATAAAAATTTTATTTTCACTAGTGAGGACTCAAAATTGAATGAAAGAGAGAATTCAGTTCATGGGAATGAAAGTGGAAGGGTATAAAAACTTGGGTTGAGGTGTACGAAACAAAACAAAAAATAGCTTTATATATTGAGAGAGTCAACCGTTAGTGGATAAGAAATGATTGCTTGATAAAACAAGTATGACCCTTAGAAAGATAGATAAGAAATTATATTTACTAGTTTGAATTGATGAGTCAATGTGTAGACTCAGTCACTGGGTGGCCTCGGGAAAGAAATCATGGGACCATCCCATGAGCAGATGATCTCTTCCTCACTAGGTGGTTGCAAACCACCCTGCGAAGCTGAGATCTAGTCACGAGGCCACCCTACAACCCGATCTCTTCCACATAGGGTGCCTTCTATCTCAAGCTTGTGGGGGTGGCTTATGGCCACCGTGTGTCCATCTATCTTGCTCACAGAGGTGGTCGCAAGCCACCTAGCAAGCAAACTTGCCCGTCACGGTGTGGCTGTGAGCCACCCAACGAGGGATAGAATGGGGTGGGGGAAGGAGACTCTTGTAACGACCCTGCCTAATATTAATAAGGACAAAATAAGAATAATTCTATTGGACCTAAGTCTTGTCTAATGTGCAATATTGGATAATTCCATGAGTTATTAATTAATTATTGAGATTAACTAAAAATTTTAATCAGACCCATAGGCTCAAATTTTTATTTTTAATGTTAAGGTTTAGGCTATGGAGTGAAATTAAGATTTTTACGTATGCATGCTTTGAGAAAATGGTGAAATTTCATAAAGATGGGTTATTTTAGGTCATGGTGATGACTTTTAGCATTATATATAGCTTTGCATGAAATTACAAGGTTATTAACTTACAGATTTACGTGTTGGATGTATATGGTTAAAAGGTTATGTTAGGTTTTGCAAATTTGAGGTTAATACGTGTTATAGGTCAATTTTACGTGCTTAAGGTTGAAAATCAGTGGTCGCTATTATTTTATCAAGGTTATTGACTTTTGAGCTACAAGCTGACATAGGTAACGGATTTGACGTAACTGGATATTTGAATAATTATGAGATCATATAAAAATTATTTGAGGAAGTATTACGAGCCTAAGGTTATGAGTAGTCATATTAGGTGAAGTTCTAATTCTTTAATCTAATGGTTCACTTGCAATGGAAATTGGCGCAAGGACGTACATGTTAAATGTAGGTGCCGTGAAAGTTATGTGAGTGCATGTTTTTCTACGTGAAGGTGATTTTGCAAACTATACTATATCTACTATATGTAAGTGCAAATGAAGTATGAATAGTGTTTTTCATCCAATAATTTTTCTATTTTGCCCCTGCTTCTATTCTTAGATTTCTATTCTGCCTAGCTGTATTTGTATGTTTTTGCCCATAGGTTCCTTTTGCTTTTAAACCAACGAAAATCTCTCTCTCTCTCTCTCTCTGAGGGCTGAGACTTGAGTTTTGGCTTTCACCAAGATTAGAATCTTGGCCATGCTTGGACTCTATTTGTTGCCAGGAGTGAAAAAAAAAATGGACTTCCGAGTTTTTATGGTGTTTAGTTGTAATAACAAGAATAGCTTTGGCTTTGCACGAGCAAATATTTGGTTTTCTTTTATTCATTGTTTTTTTATTATTGTAAATAGTTAATGATTTTGAAAGTTTAAAGGTTTTGTTAATATTTGTTTTAAAGTACAATGATTTTATATTAAAAAAAATCGACATCTTGATGAACTCCAATTATTTTATTTACAAACAGATAGGCATCCATCATACATCATTCAAAGTAAATGAGGTGAGTTGTTGTATTGGAGAAAAAGGGGTGCATGCACATATTCTTGTTACTTCGGTGGGTTACTTTAAAGCAGCCGACAAAGGACAAACCAAAAGTGTCTTGATAAATATATTAAATATAGCAATCCAAAGCCTCATGTACCCAATACACAAAAGTAAGTGAATTTCGGAGTGTTTTTTTTTTTTAATTTACCAACTTTTCAATAAAATGGATCAAATAAAGATAAATAAAAAAAGTAATTTTTTTATTTAATTATATCTTGATCTGCTTTAATAATTTACAAACTAATAATAGATCCTCGATATAATAATGGTTAAGGCTACAATTTCATGACATTACTCAACTTTAAAGGATATAATGTCAACTTTAAAAGATAAGGAGATAAAGCAAAGATATATCACATGATCATTATTTTATTGTGGATATATATTTTGTCCACGACAAGTATAGAAAGCAAAGAGATATTTTCTCTCAACTTTAACTATGTGCATGCATCTATCTTTCTCTTCTCCCAATGCCAACAACACACCTCATTTACTTTGGACACTTTGGACGTTGCACGGATGCCTTGATCTTGATCTATTTACAAATAAAATAATCAAATCTGCAGTTTTAATGGATTTGTTTTCTATCTTTTAAGATATATTATCAAAGTTTATTTATTTATTTTATATATTAATTTTACACTATATTATATATTAGTTTATCTATTTTTTCTTCATATCATTTAAATATTATATTTTTTAATATATTTTTAATAAAAATCAGTAACAAAAGAGAGAAATTAATTTAAAAGGTTTATAATGATGAATAATTTCCTCTCCATAATTCATGTAACAAAATACAAAATAAGGACTCAAATATAAAAAAAAATAATAATAAAGTTACATTTGAAAGAATCTCTTTATATTTAAAAAAAAAATTATATTTAAGATGATTGCTAAACTACACCCTATCTATTTATGAAAAATGCTAAATTCACCAAATGTGGGTCTTGAATTTGTGTTCCGATTCAATTTTTTTTTTTTTACTTAGTGATTAAAGAAATATTTTTTTTTTAGTAATGTTGTGAATTTTTTTTATTTTCAAAAAAGTATTCAAGAATATTAAAAAAATGAATAAAAAAATTAAAAAAAATTAAAAAACTTTTTTCTACCTTTCTCGATGGGTTCTCGAACTACATCTCTCAGGGATGTACCACTACTCTTAATTTATTTGATTCATTTTTTTAGTTTCCCCCATTTTATCGAATGGTAAGTCCAAGGTTTAGAGCTATTGGAATCATCTTCATTTTTTATTATTTTAAAAAGAAGAAATATCTGCTCCAAATCTTATATTCTTCACTTTGATTTTAATTCAAGAGCTATTATTTCTATGGCATAATCCGACCTACTTTAAGCAATTATTTATTGTAAAAAATAAAAAATCATACCAAATAATACAATAAATACCCTAAAATAAATTTGACATATTAAAGTCTATAGAAATAATGAAATGTTATTTCTAATTTTTCAGCGCGCAGACATTGAAGAGGGAGGAACAAAAAATTAGTAGCAATTCATTTCTTTATTGAATTTTCTAATTTTCGAGTGATAGCAATAATTTTTTTAAGCAATGAGCAGGATAGTGATAATTGATAAATTTATTTGTATAAGTAAATAAATAAATAAAGTAAGCAGAATTCAGGAGGGAGTGGAGTTCTGATATAAAAGAGATAACTCACAGGACCACCCACATCTGAAATTTACGATAACAGTGAGCCACCGATGCACGCAGTCAATCTCAAGGGACGCTGGAGGCCCTCCACAGCCCAGATCAGCAACATCTCATTCACCTTGAAGTTCCACTACATGTCCCGTGCAAATTGTAATAAAGCAATTAGATATGACTACAACAACAAAATTTGTGTGCTATAATTGCAAAAACATGAGCATCTCATAGCCACGGTAAATCATTTTATCTCATCATTTTAAATAATCATTTCTTACATGATAAATATAACATAGTAATTGTTAAAGTGACGCAATTATTAATATTATCATTAATTTTAGTTGACAAGTCTATTTAGAAGTAGAGGAAGATACTGGATGTATAGCGGTTGTTATCTTCGGACTGATAGCAAAAGAAACATTGAATTGTACAACTGTTGATCTCTTCGAACAAACAGACAAGGTAGAATGTTTAATGCATTATGTCTTTATATTTTTTTATTATTACAGGAGCACCTACCATATTTAACAAATATTGTAACTACAGTTTTAGAAAATGAATGAATTATATACTTACGCGCAAAAATGAATCAGTATAGACAACTGCCTAAGAATAAACTCAACGTACTCTATGCCCATCCTATAAATCAAACTACGTCATAAACATTCAAAATCTCTTCTTCTTAAACTTCTCACTGTTGTAATTATATACTTAAATAATTTAGACACTAAATTGTATGTAAAGTCTATACTTCTTTCTTCACTTTATATGTTTTATTCAATTTTTATTTAAATTTCTTTTTTCACCTTCTCATTTACTATTTAATACATTTTTTAGTTTTTTTTTTATTTTATCAACTGGGCATACGTGCAGTGCACTTTGCCCTCACTAGTATACATTGTAATATCCCAATAGAAGCCCAAGCCAAAATGACTAGTTAATGATATAATTGGAGTCTGATTGGAACCATTATAAAGAGTAAGAACTCATTCTTATTCTTAAGCAATGTGTGATCTCATACACTACCTACCATTATCACTTACCAGTCAATATGAGGTATCACAATCTCCCATATTAAAATCCTGACGTCTTCATCAAGCCAGTCCATCACAGATGGCATAGCTCAAGTCACATTTTTTATTGGTAATGCCCCAGTGAAGGTTCAAGCCATATTTGGGCATATACTAAAAAAAGACTAGTTAACAATACAATTGGAGCTATATTGAAATCATTATAATGAGAAAGAATTTCTCATTTCTAAACAATATGGGATCTCATACACCATCTACCATTATCATTTATCAGTACATGTTTTAAGGATATATGTGTATAGATCTCCCTTTGACAAACCCTTTTATATGTAACCTTATTATTACATGTAATGCACGAATGGAATGACTGCATTCCATTCATGCATTAGCCACAAAGATATCCCACAAAAATAAATTTACAAACTAACTTAGCTTTGTATGATACGTTAGATCTACTCTACAATAAAATATATTTACAATTTAATGTATTACATCAAACTACGTTAGTTTATGAGCATATTTTTGTGAGAGAGATATTTTTGTAGTTAAAACATTTTTGTATCACTATATATTAAATATATGCAAGATAAGGAAATGGAAGGCTAAAGGAAAAGGAAAGGAAATGAAATTGATTGAAATGAATGTTGACCGTTTGAGGTAAAATACTTGAAGGCCATGAGAGTGAAAACGATACCATGAGGTTGGGGCGGGTTGCAACGCCAAAATGCACCATTGGTGATGTACCTAGTGATGACCCAATCTTGGGGGGGCTAGATCCTTATCTGCTAGTCATGAAAAGAGTCATGACCACAAGTGTCGCCAACCCTAACACACATGATCAACAGTGTGCACCACCCATAAGGTCAAAGAAGAAAGAATGTTAAGGCAAAATTAGGGGTAATGTGAACGAATGTTAATGCATGACTAAACTATATGGCTGGAAATGTATCTATAAGTATTACTTTCCATGAATGAGATGAACGTGATTGGGAATGTTATTGCATAACTGAAAACCTATGTTCTTATATGTTTACATAATAAAATAGTTCTTATTGAGTATTCGATTCATTTTTATTTTAAATGTGTGACTATCCCAGATGATGCTCAAAGTTAGGTTTAAGATTGCAGGACAAGACATGGCTCAAGGAGAATAGACAGAGGCCTAAGTCATGTACAGATAACTAAATCATGTATAGAGGTTTTATTTTATACTTTTGATAGAAAAAGAGTTAAAGAAATTTTTATAAATACTTTCGCAGACTCTCTTATAATATTATAAAGTACGTGTTATGTTTATGAAATTAAATCTTTTGTACCAGCACTTCAAAAGGGAAAAAAAATTATAGGCAAAGTTAGTAGCATTTTGATTTCCCTAAATTTCTAAAACTGACATTATTCTAAACCTTAGGAGCGAGGCCACGTTACAGCTCCTCCTCTCTCTTTTTTTAACAATTTAATTTTATGTAAGTTTTATTATTATTTTGATTGGATGTTAGAAACTTCACTTGATGTTTTTTTTTTATTTATGATTCTTAGTACTTTTGAAACTTTTAAAATATTATGTTGTATTTTTATTTAAAAACCTATAACGTATTAGATTATGTGTATAAGTATGACACGTATCAGTTTTTTTATTTCCAAAAAGTATATATTACTTTTCAAGTGTCAAAATGCCCAATTAGCAAATTAGGCACGTACGTATGGACATAAATAGTTTGTACAGTTTTTTTAAATCTAAAATATTAATATTATAAATATATTTAATAATAACTATTCGCAAACCGACGAAAACTCTGGTACTAAATTTATAATTAACTCAAAAAATTATTCATCCAATGTGGAGGACCTATATTGGTGAAAAGGCATTCCAAATAAGAAAACTCAAAAATAAAGGGAGCTCAATGTAAAAGGCCTTTAGTTGAACAAAAGAAGCTAGAATGTCCAAGGCCCAACAAAATTATACATCCATATACCACCTCTTACGAGAAAGTAGGGATCTTATACAAATACGTGATCAGTTCAGTTATGAGACGCACCAAAAAGTTTGGCATCACGTATCGAATAACTCTGCATCAGATAAACATTACGTCGGAGCCTATATATACCGGGTAATCCTCAATAACAGGGGGATCATCTTTTTTCTTGATTTCTCTGATTACTAAATCATCTTGAGACTCTTATTGACTTAAGTATCGGAGTTTTTCTAAGCAGACCATGCCGATCACATTTTGATCCTTGTATAGGTTAACGGTTACATATTGGAAGTGAAACACGTCCTTTATACAATATTTAATGTTTCATATTTGAAAATGCATGTGAGATCATCAACAATCATTTGACATTCAATTCTATTATATATAATTATTTTTGCATAGTTTTTATAAACTCTATCGATGTGGCGGAACTCAACATTTATTTTACATTAAAAAAAAATTAACACAATTAATCACATTAAGAGAGTGCCGAAGGAGTAGAAAAAAAGGACAAATTTTATATTCAACATTTGAACTAAACCAAAATCTATTTTGCAACGAGCGTGGTTCCTATAGATCAGAGTGTATAAAAGAGAGGAGGAGCATGCAGTACAGGGCACGTGATCAATTAATGTAGCAGTTATTTACATAATTGTCCTTTCATTTGTAACGACATTAACGAACAGAGATTGATAAATTGTAATTCATTTAAGTAAAATAACGTTGATCATTCTTGAAAGTAATGATTTCCTCTTTATTTTCAAATTTTCTTTCCTTTTACATTGTTATTTCTCTTGACCGGAAAAGAACTGGAGGGTTCGTAACATTTGTCGTGGTTTATGAGGGTGACTTAACAATGCACAAAAATGACCTGGCCGGTT